>PVJX010009108.1:0-62434 GCA_004027295.1 Dolichotis patagonum
CTGGGAATACAGGCGTGTGCCATGCACAATACCATCCAATAAACGTTATTTTATCCTGTTACTGTGCACATAATTATATTTATACCAGTCAGAAATTTCAATGGCTTCTTCTGAAAAATTCAACTTTAATTCATTAAATATTTATTACTGTATCTTAAGGATAATCCACATCTCATATAGATTTAATTTTTGCCTCTATGGAAGCTAGTGATTTTCCAAGTTTCAGGTTTAAAGATTTCAACCTTTGTGATTATGATTTTTGAGATTTTAGACATTAGAGAGTTTATACCTTAACAGATTTTGATCTTTAATTATGCTAGTATTTCAGATTATGATGTTTAGTATTGCCTGTTGGGATTATGATTAGTTATAAACTCTGATTTTCTTTCAAATTTTAGTGCAATGTATTTCACAAGATGGCTTAAAACACTTCATTTTTTGAAATTCCGGAAAGTTCTAGTAAAAGGTTTTGCACATCATAAGTTGATTTTTGGGCAGTACTCTTATTCATATGTATATTTTTATGTGAGGTGTGATAAAAATACGGTGAATGTTTAAGATTTTTTAAAGTTTATTCCAGTAAAAGATACAGTACCATCAATTCCCTTCAAAATGCTTCTTCTCCCTCCTACCACACTTATCCCATTATTGGTGCCATTTTCTGAAGCAGTGATGGATGTACTTTTTCATGAATGTACATTAGCCTATTATGGAAGCCTAAATGTCCTAAAAGGATTCAAAATATTTATCTTTAATGGTCATGTTGACCTTAGCAAAGAGCCAGAGGATAGACTCAGAGGATAAAGTGGGTGAGGACACACCATAACGTTTTTCCTAAACTGCCTTTGCACTGCACTACCTCAGAAGCAGCATGCAGTCCATTTTGGATCACACCTCATAGAGACACTCATGAAAGTAGACTTCCAGAGCTGCTTCTGAAAGCTGCAAGATCAAGGTATATGTTCCTAGTAAGGTGAGCATTTTGGAGGAGATGAATGCCAGTGTGTCTCTTATAATTGAACTTATAATTTATATCTATTAATAATTTATTAATTAACTTATTAATTAACTTATTAATAATTTAACTTATAATTTATATCTATTAATAAAAGGGACTGTGTGTCACACATGTCCCAATATTATTATCATGATATTATAAAATAATATTAAAATAAATCATTTCAAATTTTTAATAGCTATTAACTCTGAGAAATATTTTTTACATAAATTAGGAATTTCATTATGGTCCTATTATACATTTCTATTTTTCTTGCTTACTTTTTTGTTTTTGTTACTAGGAATCAAACTCTGGACTCATGCTTGCCTGGCAGGCACTGTGCCACTGAGCTATATCCCTGGTCCCACGCATTTCTTAAACTCTTAAATTTCAATATAAAGATTGTTGTACTTTGTCTTTATTTTTGATGTTATATCATCTGATGTTTCAATTATTTCTTCTTCATTTGATAAGAGCAGAATAGAGTACTATTTAATTTACAAATAATATGTTAGAAGTAAAAATATCTTCTTCCTTAATTTCTACAAGTCAATACAGAATGTAAATACAACAGAACTTTTATAGACATAGCCAGTGAAAAATTATAATAACATGTTACTCATTAACCCTTAGACAATTTTTACTGTCTTTTATATGTATTTGTTGACCAAAAATAATTAATACCATCACTAAATATTTATTTTTCTTGGTGTGAAAGACTGAAGTCATGTACATTCTAGCGGTAACATCCCCCAATTTTATTTTCCATTTTCAGACAGGATCTTGATAAGTTTCCCAGAATGGCTTCAAATTGCTGTCCTATCTCACCCTGCTAAGTAGCTGAAATTACAGATGTGAACCAAAATGCACACTTACATCTTTCTTTTTAACACAGAGCAACTTATTTAATCTGATACTCAGCAAATATTGGAAAAAATTCAAATATCATTAGTGTCAACATATTTTGAAAATAAAATACATTTTAATTAATTTAATTAATACAATATAATTAATTATATTGTATTAATTAATATAATATAATTAATTAATATAAATTTAATAATTATTATATTATAATATATTACGCTAATTAATTAATATAATATAATTAATTAATATAATTTTAATTTTCTTATCAGTGTCCTGAAGTTATCAGTTTAGTTTATTTAATTTATGGAAAATATCTACCAAAAATCATAGGGAAAAAAGAACCAGTCCTTATCAAACTAATGTCTCAAGTATGTTATATCTTAGATGAATTATAGATCAGGTTTTAGCATTTATTTTCTTTTAAAATTTCTACTCTGGGGGCTGGGGATTTAGCTCAGTGGCTTAAGTGCTTGCCTGGTAAGCGCAAGGTCGTGAGTTCAATCCCCAGTACCCCAAAAAAAAAAAAATTCTACTCCGGATGTGTATTAATAACTTTATTTTTTCAGGTTTTTTTAGTATATATTTGCATTACATAATGATTACATTCCTCGAGCGGAGTTGATACATGTACAATACAAAACAATGTTCTTTTTTCAATCTCCTTTCCCTCATCCTCCATCTCTTCATTCCCTTCCCACTTGAGAAAGATCTATCTCCTACTATCTAAGTTTCCTACTAAGTTTTGTTTTGCCTTCATACTTTTGATCTTTCCTGTAAAAAATAAACACCCACATATACACAATATTTAAGCCTGTGTGTCTGATTTATTTTGTTTAACATTATGGTCTCAAAGTACATCCATTTTCATACAAATGACTCAAGTTTATCCTTCTTTATGGTACAATAATACTGTATATAAACACCACATTTTTAAAAAAACATTCATCAGTTGATGGATAAATAGGCTGCTTCCAAAATTTAGCTATTATGAACTGTGTTGCTATAAATATGGGTATACATGTATCACTGTAGTATATGTCTTTAACTCTTTGGAGAAGAAATCTAAAAAGAGAATTGCTGGTCGATAGAATTTACAGTTTTGGCTTTCTGAGAACTCTCCATATAGACATTCATACTAGCTGAATTTATATTCCCTCCAAAAATGTAGCTACTTTTTCTCCTCAGCCTCTTAGTATTTATTATTATTTGATCTTTTTGATGATAGTCATTCAGTTTGGAGTAACATGGAATCATACTATTTCTTACGAATATCCTTTTTGTTTTAAACTTTGGCTCAGGATTTTCATGTCAATTTTAGAAAAAAAAAGTGGAATTGAAAAATTGAAGACTAGTTCCTCTGGAAGTGTTGAGATTATAACTCTGCGTTAATAAAAAAATTCAATAATTTAACTTTTCTGAGGCATTTCATCCTGTGTTCACCAAAGGAAAGTAAAAAGTTCTTATGAAAAGACTTTAATATTAGTAAAAAGATAACTTACTTCTTTCCTTTTTTTCCTCTGTTTTCAAACAACTGGTGGGATGTCATGTGATTCAAGCATTATTGAAAATAAAAAGTTTTATTACTGAAATAAATAATAAATCATGATTGAATCATGAAATAAAATGGGTGACACTAGAGACTTTCATGGATTATGTTATTTGAATAAAGACCATTTTCCTTCTTTCCTTTCTTTTCTTTTTTCCCTTTTCCTTCTTTGTTTTCTTCTATTGTTCTCCCTTTTTAATTATTTGCTATTTTTTGAAAAATGGAGAAACTACTATTATAGCAGACAATTTCACAAGCAAACACGACATGAAACTTGGTTGCAAGATCTCTTTTAGATATACTAGATTTTGGAAATAGGATTTGAAATTAAGACACTAAATATGATCTAATTACTATTCACTGGGCTACATAGCCTTGTATTTCCAAGGCTATGTACAACATCCTAGATAGAACACTCATTACCTAAGAAAAGAAATAATATCTGAGACAAAAAGATCAGCCATAATTTTCTCTCTATAGTGTGTTAAGACACAATTGGTTTGCAGAGTAGCCTGTCATCATTTTGGGGGAGAATCTGAGAAACTTACTAGTAGGAATCCTCCAGACAGAAAACAGGACTTCAACTTGCCCTGAACTACCATTGTTGAATAGTAATTATAGGGCGTGTCAGTGAGAAGCATAGGCAAATTTGTCAGGCAGTTAGAGAGGAACAGCTGTGATGACAAAGACAGACTGTCTGCAAAGCAATGAGACCAGCTGTTATGAGTGTGGTGGGATGGGTCAGAGTCTCATTGATCATTGTATTAGTTCTGTCTGTGCAAGTTAGTGCAAGGAGAAGACTCTGTTGCTTGAAGGGCAATTCATTGGCCATGAGATGATTACTTTGTTTCAGACTATCATAGTTTTGTGGAGGCTTTGTTGGAATCCAAGGTGATTGTAAGGTTAGAGCAATGACTACAAATGTTTTGGTGTCCATTGGTAGTTGAATGCCCTGTATAGATCTTATCTCGGTATCCTAGTTCTTCCTGCGAGAGTGAGATAGGTTATGTACACTTAGGATTAATCAAAATATTTTGCCAACTTTAGACAGACCTTACCTAAATGATTAATATGTCTACATGTAGGTTTGAGAAAGGATTTAATCCCAAGATTTAAGGTAATAAAGAATACAGAGACAAAATGAAAATCAAGATTTGCTTTTGTATTTAGCTGCCTATTGGACATTTGTAGGCTTGAGTGAGGGATAAATAGACTTCAGCAAAAACAGCACTCAAGTCCCTGACTGCTTTACAGAAAAACACAAATCGTGCTTTTCATGAGTGCCAGGTTAAGGGCCCAAGAGTGTGTCATTTCTTCCTGCGGTGGTCTCTGATTATGTCAGGATGTTTTTCACATTTTGATGGGAGGAACGCAGGAGGTGGTTATAATGAAGTTGATGGTCATTATGTTGTGAGGTTGGTGATTGAGAATATCAGGGCACAGCCTGAAGTGGGAAAGACTGATGAGAATGCTCAGTGGAACCTTAGGAACCATTGTAGATATACTAAATAGAAAATTCCATGCCAGAATTTTTTGTAAACATACTCTACATAGAACACTAGTCCCCAAATTTAGCAGTGTAGGAACTACCCAATACAATCTCTTTTAGTTATATTTTAACTGCAATTTGCATTCATTCAAGGAAGGAAAAGAAAATATGACACAGGAAATGTGCAAATGCAAAACTTTGACTTTACTCATTTAACATTTATCTTTTAATCAAATTTCTGTTCATGAAATTGACTGATCTTCTTGACCTCTACCCAAATTTTATCTTATTTTTAGAAATGATCAATTAGCCACAGTCTTAGAGAATCTATAAGCAGACAACCATGTTTGATGTTTGATTTCTAAAGTAAAGAATTTGAAAAATGAAAGAATGTCATTGTATTTTTCAGCATATTACTAGATTAAAATGACCACCCTAATTTCCATATCACCTAAACTCTTCTCCCAAATATTTTCCCAGTGTTGACTATTTTCTAAATTCATGCATTCAAAGTAAAATGCAAAAGAACAGATAAGATAAAAATTCTGCTACTTTCATTTATATGTTTCTGACATTGGTGTGGCTTTGTCAAATAAATGAAATATGAGTGGTAATTTCATGAAAAGTTCATGGTTATACCCCTGGAACATGTAATTGGGTTGGTGCTCATCTTTTAATGTACAGATTTCTGGTCAGAAAAGTACAGGCTTGCTTCCTAACTTGAGCAAATGGGAAGGGAGTTAACAAAAGCATTCATCAGAACATGATTCTCGGTCTCACTTTCTCAGAATTAAAGGTAAGTTGGATAATAGGCTAGTAAAGTAGCCTATAATTACAAAACTGACCTCAGTAAAATCCTGTCATTAAATCTTTAGTGTTGAACCTGCAAATCTCTGTTCCTTTGATTAGGCAGTTTACTCTATTTCTACCCTTTTTGCCAAAATATTCAGCTGCAAAATGGGTTCCAATTCACAGCACCCATAAAGTGTTGTTTCCAGGATGAAAAAAATGGAATGAATTATCTTAACTTTCTATCCATCTTGATGCAATCAGAAATCACAAGGGAATTATAGATCTTTTAAAGATACAATGCAATTTAATTTATTAATATGGGTAGGAGGTTACAGACCTCTACAGAGACTTGAAGTCAGAGATACAGTGCCTTTGTTCTTCAGTGTGTGCAGACTGAAGTGACACTTGTATCAGTTAGCAATATGGTGGAAGAAATAAACAGTTTGCTCAAATTTTCATAACTGCTTTTATGAATAATAGTTCTTTCCATTATCTTACAAGCATGCTTGATGCAATAATAAATGAGCAATGTTTTGAAGAATTTTTATGAAAAAAGCATGTTATCTAACATAAATTCTAACTTTTAATTTCTAAATGCAGAGCTGGCTGTATTGTGGTTTATGATTAATGCAGTCAGACTGTAATTGTACTTATTCTTTAAAGTTGATAGTGATTCCAGAACAATATTTAATGGAATTGTTGAGATCTCTCTCTTCACATCTTTCATGAAGGTTTCAGGACTGCATCCTATTTGCATTAAGACAGGTGGGGGATATCAGTCCTCAATTTCTCATTTTATTTTGAGGAAGTGGACAGGGAGTCAGCAATAAAAATACCAAGATATTATGGAATTAATTATCTCTCAGATGTTTTCTTTCTTTGATTTAAATGAACTAAAGCTAAGATACTAAGGAAAAATTGGTTTATAGTTTGATAATTAAGTATAATAAGTTTACCAATCATATACCTTAATAATGCAGATAAAACTCATTATCATCAACCTTGTCCATCAGATTAGATGCTAATCCTTAGCTCTTGGTAGAATCCTACTGCTGGTTAAGAGTGAATAGTGAAGAAGAAGAAGAAAAAGCTGGCTTGTAGTAGAGACAAGCCATAAATAATGAAGATGGAAAAAACTTTTAAGAGAGATTACAAAGACATCAGTGTGTGAAACACATTTTCCTTCCTTCAGACGCACGACATTTTGAACTGCTTTATACAAGCTTTAACCTTTTCTGCAAAGATGTCTGTAAAAGCAAGTGTTGTTTGTGACCCTCATTCATAATCATCCTATAACTCAGGAAAATAACTGCAAGAATGTCAAATCCGAAATGTTACATTTGCTTGTGAACCATGTTTAGTAGGGGTTTCCATGCTTTTAAATCTGAGAATTTGTTCACCTTTAACCTGGGTTTGGAACTGAATATGCAATGTTGTATTTTTAAATGTTAAGGAGATTATCACTAACAAGCCTACTATTTTTAAAACTACAATGTAATATTTAATGTTTTGTGGCTGCTTCTTTCAAATCTGGTTTTTTACAGAAAGTGAACTATAAAGCTACTGCATTTTAAAATGAATGAATAATCTGGTTAAAATTATTTGTTTGCTATAATGAGAAATTAGCTTGCATCTCAGTTGCTTCATAAAAGCAATTACAGAGACTGTGCACCAAATGACAACTGGTATATCTTTGACAGTTAAATTTGAGGTATTCTTAGATTTTAAGCAAAAATACCAATTCTCTATAATATCAAATTCTCTATCTTTAATGGGGGAAAATCCTGTTTTTGAGGATATTCTGTTTTTATATATTGTGTATACACTATGGAAAAAAATGCTTGACATAAAATATAGGAATCAAAGTGAAAATTTCTTTTATTAATCCTAATGTTAATTGCACTTTCTTAATATCAATAAGATATCATTAAAATAGCCATAATATAAACTAAAATGTTGATGAGAAAAAATCTATGAGGGAAAATCAAAGATGACGATAAAACAAGATGGAAACATTGATCTGGTAAACTCAAAATGTGTACAGATATATAGAAAGAAAAATTAAGAGCACTTGGGTTAATCTGTGGCAGCAGGGATATAGATTTAATATCTCTAACTCTCCCCTCCCAAAGCAAAACGTATAACTAGGCTAAAACAACATTTTAACAAATTTGGTGTCCAAAAATTTTATATTCTAATCCCAAGAAACCAAAACACAAATATCCCAGCATCTCACTAAAAGCAATTGTTTATATTTTTATTATCTGCAACATAAAAGGAAACATGGGCAAGTAAAAGGAAAACTAAACAGGAATCTTCCTCAAATCTCAATTAATATGGAAACTTATTGGGCCTTTTCAGAAAATCATTATAAACCAAGAAAGAGAGCCAAGGCTTCAAGAAGAATGCATATAGGATAATTACCACCACAGAGTGTTGCAAATAAACTCTCAAACTAAGAGGTACTTTTCTGCAACAAAGAGCTGAGATTGCCATATTACTTCAAAAGAGTAAAAGCAAAGAACAAAGTCTCCCAGAAAATAAAGCAACAGGACTGGGGGTTTAGCTCAGTGGTGCAAGTGCTTGGTTGGCAAGTGTGAGGTGGTGAGTTCAATCCCCAGTTTAAAAAAAAAAAAAGGAAGTTGCCAAAAGAGGCAAGCACTTTTCACAACCTGTCTTTGAGCCTTTGCAATGGTAATATTAATACCTAAGAATCCCAACTATTGGGAAGCTATTCTGGCACAGCGTCCTCCATTACTAATATATTTATATTTTGCCAAAAACATAGGCACCATAAATTGATGACAACAAAATCCTGTCTACCATTATGAGAAATAAGATAGTTATCAGAATGAAATTCCTGCAAATATGAAATGATCTCAGCATAAGCTAAAAGAACATAATAAATCAAGAGGAGCTTTACGATATCAGACTTTGATAAACAGAAAACAAATGATAGGAAAAAGGAAGATTTTTATTGTGATTTGGGAAAATGTTACAAAATAATTAATAGTAAAATAAAAAATAATTTAAAAAATAAACTTTAAATTCAAATTCACAAAAGAAATAAACTTTCCTTTTTGTATCTATGGGTAAATTAATGTACCTTGAAACCACAATGTTAAAAGAAATAAATCAGATGCACAAGATTAAATTTTGCATGGTTTATCCTGTATGAGAAAGCAAAATATAATTAGAAAATATATGTTTTACATTTATTAAATTTACATATAATTTCCTAGTACCAAATCCATTATAATTGGGAAACAACTTTTAAACACTTTATGCATGGAACAAGTACCTACCTGGCAAGTGCAAAGTCCTGAGTTTGATTCACAGTACCAAAAATAAGAAAATTCTTTAGGCAGAACAGATTTTTTTCTTTGATCCACAAAAGAAAATTGTTTGTTTCTATTTAGCCCATTCTGTCTGTCTCATATGCTGTTTATTATCTTAACAAATAGATTCTTTTGCATGTCAATGATGGTTATTTAATATTATAATAAATGTGTGAGGAAATATTTAATTAAAGAAGTTTAATATCTGTGAAACAACTCCTAATTTTATAGCTCCCAAAAGGCAGTTCTACAAATTTCCTTAAAGTAAATGAAATATCTAATGTCTTTGTTTATATAATTATCTTGCTTACAATGAAGCTCAGTTATAGTTGGCCATATTATAATTTCAGAAGCTGCCAGTTGTCTCCCAACCGTGTATTGCTACCTTTCTCAGCGATAAAACCCTTTATGGTTATGAATGTTCATGTGGTCAGTAATGAACAAATAAAACTCTCAGTTTTTCTTGCATAAATAGAGCTTGTAGGAAATGTTGGTAAAATTCTGTTGTAGCCTCTAGGAAAGCGCTCTTTATTCTTTCTTCTGCTCTAACTTGGAGTGAGATGGTTGAACTTTCAAAATCATCTTATAACTGTGTTAAACTTATGGACACAAACCAAGTGCTAAGAAAGGAGAGTCGGTCTCTGACTACATTGCAGTTACCACACCAGGTTTTAACTGCTTACTGTTGTATTAGAGGAAAAAAAGTATGTTGGCAGGAGAGGAGGGGTCATTTTTCCTAACACCTGATTTCAATTCCTGCCTAGTATTGCAATAGAGCTGCTCCTTTAGGAAGTTGTCTGTAGCACAGTCAATTTTACTTTCCCCTCCTCTTGCCCGTTTTGAAATATGTTGTCACTTTCTAATCCTTTTGGAATGTTTATGTCCCCTTCCTTTTCCTAACATTCTATCCTCCCCAAAATCTCATATAGATGGCTAAGGCATTAAATAGGTAATCTTTCTTTAGATTTACAGAACCCAGCACATCAGGTGACCTTTGTAACATCCTTCCTCAGTCCTTAGTTCTCTTTATCAACACACATTAAACATACAGATAATTGCAAAGATTAACTTGCCAGAAGGTAACATGTTTGTCTAAAGAAAACCACAACTACTCCCTTATGGAAGTTGAAGTCCAATGGTATGGTCCATAGAAGAAGAAACAGAGATGCACTGTATGACAAAAATCAGCTCAGAGTAGACTTCATTGCTCTCTTTTACCCTTCCTGCAAAAAGGCTTCTGTATCCCTCCCAAACCCCATCCCCTGTAATAGCATTAAGAATCCTGAAATGGAGTACGTTAAGTCACAGCTTTTGGGGAATCTTGAAGAAAACGATCTACCAGGTGTCTTCAATTGTCTGGAGCCTCTTCAGAGCATGATTAGGTGGGCCACTAGCTCAAGGATCCGTGAGTCCTGTACAAATACTCATCCTGGGGACCATTGGAAAGCCCAGAGGTTGGATCCTAAAAAGTACACAGTCTTCTATAGGGAAGAGATTACATTGCTTACACAATGCTGCAAGCTCCCTTCCAAACCCCTTAGAAACCTCTAGAATAAGTCTTTTACGTATCCTAATCACAATCTCTTCCTGGCCAGTGGCAGCTTTATTTCCTTGCCTTTATCTTTTACTTCCTCACATTTATATACCCCTACTGTTATGGATTAAAAACTGGTGGTCAACTTAACACCAGCTGAATTAAATCAGCATGGTGCTAACTGTAGATGTTCTACCTGAGGAAAGTTGCCAGCTTAATAGAGAGGTGGAGAAGAGGAGCGAGGCATTGTGGGTTTCTCTAAGTGTTGCTGTTTGAGCTGTTGGTCCTCCTGGAGGAGCTCATCATGACTAGCTTCCCCAGTGTGAGCTCTACCATTGTCATCAGAGGAGCTCAGGACCTTGTTGGTGAGAGGGGCTGTGGTTCATGTAGGGGGAGCTCTGGTCCTTACAATGAGCACTGCTTCCTGTCTCTGGAGGGGAAGATGTGTGTTGCTTAATCTCCAGGACAAACTCCTCATGCTGGCTTTCCGGCATGTACTTGACTGTTCTTACTGTTGGAGGAGCTCAGGACTCCATGTCGCTGAGGATGGTTGTGGTGCTTTCAGGACAGCCCTGGTCTTTATTATGAGTGTGACTTCTCAGCTCCAGTGTAGAACCCTCAACCTACCAGCTCCTTCACCCCGCTAGAATAGACTTTCTAGCTTCTACTGCTGACCTTTGGGCCTTCCTAGCACGGACACATAAAATAGACTGGTGTGAGTCCTCATGCACTCTAGACTGCCAGTTGGAGTCGTGGAAGGCATTGTCATGGGCTCTTGGTTTTCTTCTGAACTCATGTAGGACATTGCTGTGAGATACAGGCACGTGGCTGAATATTCTGACTCTTTACTGCTATGGACAGATTTCCAGCACTTTCTAAGTTTAACTCTGCATGACCACCATAAAATAAAATTAAAAATTCTGCGTACTGATTCTAATTGTTCTCTCACTACAACACCTACCTAACATAAATTAATTGTACTTTCCTTAGAGTAATTACTTCCAGTTCTTTAAGCCTTAATTTCACTATTAACTTACCAGCAATGAGAATTTCTAGATCTGTTCTTAGAATAAACTCAACATTTCACCTTTTGAAGACTATTATTTACTGATGTGAAGATATCAAAAGACTTTTTATATAATAAAAGAAATTAAAAACAAGGGAGGGGAGGGAATTATCTTAATTACTATGATATGGATAGTGTATTATTTGCCTTCCTGGAATCCAAGGAACATTGTACAGTCTTTCCAGATAGGGAAAAAAAAAAAGCTGGGCATGGTGGTCTACATCTTAATCCCAGCATCCAGGAGGCTGAGGCAGGAAGATCACCAGGTGTTTGAGACTGGCCTACACTAATAGGGATATTTTGTCTCAATACCCCTCCTACCAAAAATTCCACAAAGAAAATCTAAGATTCTTTGAAAGTTCACAAGTTAACTGTCTAATTACTTTAAATATGTAGTAAGTTTTGGAAAATGAAATTGAACATGAATTCATCCTGTATTGCAAAGGTCCTATTAATTTCTTTTAGTTGACAACAGTATAATCAAAGCCAGATGTTTCTAAATATTTATCTTCACAGAGTATTCAGATAGAGTTTTGAAAGTATAGATTTTGTTGTTTGAAGTTAATTACATATTTTTCTATACCAAAATGTAATAAAACTACATTCTGGTTATACAGATGTGAGATTTTTTTCATTAATTCACACTAGTCATGTCATGGATTACTTAGCATTTAAGGTACTTTATTTAAAAAAGTATGGAATTTGATGCAAAGCATAAAGGAAAATATAAAATGTAGAGAAGAAAATAGTAAAAGAAAATTTCTATGTACGTGAGATAATAGAAATACATACAGAAGGATGTATTTCCCCCCAGTGGTAATGATATTCAAAATTAGATTTGCCTTTTAAGGTTCAATCTATTCTTTACAGGGTCATTGAGCAGTCAATGAAATTTGCTAATGATTTTCATGTTTTTGACAAGGATGACATGGTTCTGTCTATTAATGGTCATGCTTTTACATTTGTATATTAAATGTGCTTTCACATCCCATTTGATGTAAGTCACTTAAGTTTTATTCTTTAAATTTGCTAGACAGTTTTCAGAATAATCCTTCTGATTCTGCCTCAGCAACCAATTTTCTAAGAACCTTTTTTTTCTATGCTGGGAGACAATTGGATAGTCCAACATTCCTATTAAATATCTTTTATTTCCATGAAATCGGTTTAAGGTTTGGAAAGAATAGAAAGAGGATATGAAATGGGAGTTGAAACTGATGCTAGTGGTTTAAGACTACCTGAAAAGTCTTGGTCAAGATCTTTCTATAAAACTAATATAGATAGATTGAAAATTTATTTATTGGTTGTTTTATTTTCAGTTTTTAAAAATGGGAAGTTTTATTTTTTCCCTACTGCAAAGAGCTGGCCTATAAATCATGGGACTTGTAAGTAAAAATGAAGCTTTGACAGTTAATTTTTAATAGTTTGGATTTTCAATAATTATATACTTAAAAAGCTTTGCTTAAATTTCCTCAAGTATCATGTCCTTTGTTCAATTTTTTTGCCTATAATACTAATCAGTACACTAACTACCTCATTGAGCCCCTGCAAGAACAAATAAAATAAATTATTAGATCTACAGAATGATTTTTATGTTCCAAGCATTGATACTTGCTTTGCATGGAATATTTCAATGAATTCTCCTAACAGCTATCTGAAGGAGATACTGTAATATCTTTCAGTACAAATGAAAAAAAGGCCTGTGTCTAAGAGAAATGAGGTAATGCTCCAAGACCACAAGCTCCTAAGTGGTAGATCTGGAATTTGTTTATGTGTAATGGGGCTATAGAAGTCACACTTTTAACTTGCATGCCACAAAGTAACATAAAAATAAGGAGCCCATAAAAATGTAAAATGATATCATTGGTATTACAGAACCATCACCATGTAATATAGATTGTCTACATATGGAAACTACCTAAGTAGGCAAGATGACCTTCAGTTGGGAAGACCTTTGAATGTTTACCAATTTCTATTTGTTACTTTGGAACCTGAGGCAAAAAAAAAATGACTAGACTAGTGTGCATTTAGCCTGTAGACAAGTCCATTCTGAAGTTGCTCTTATTCTTTAAAATATTAAATGGAGTGTAAAAAAATTGGATAAACACATTTTCTTAAAGCATGTGAAATACTCTTCTTAGCATAATTCCTATTAAAAAATGGAAAGATAGAATAATTATAGAAATATCATGCTTTATTTTCTTGGTTAAAAAATAACACACATTGTTTGTATATTGCTATTAAAGTTCAGTATTAAGTTTTGTGTATAATTAACCTGAACATTTCAGGTTTCTTCCTGAGTTATGCTGCAGGCCTTGGCTGCAGATAAATTAGAGTGAATAAATATCTATGTGCTAATTTTCTCATTAATTAGTACGCCCTTGGCATCTAGTACCATATGCTGCAATGTTCCAAAAAATTACCATAGCTTAGCTTTATCATGCTGCAAATCATAACATTGGAGATGCATGATTCAGTGAGCAATAAAAGATTCTATTTGACAGAACCTTTGAACAATTATTATAACATATTTACTATGCACTTCATCAAAGCATCATTTAGAGTCTCAACGATGGTAACTAATATATTTTAACAAAAAGAGCACTACAGTCGCAAATATAATTAATAATTGCCGTGTATAAGTATTCTCTATATGCTTTTCATTTAAAAAAAAAAGTTCACATCAATGTTTTCAGACATTAAAATAATTTGCACTAAAAGGTAAATTCATTTTATATCACAGAAATAAATAGAGTGTACATTTTTTTGTATGAGGGATCAACTAACAACCTTGTGTTTGCCAGGCAAGAACTTATGCCACTAGCTAAATCTTTGGCCCCCAAAATCTACATTTCTAAAATCATTCCCATTTGGTATATATCCTTGAATTACTTTATATCTATTAAAATATAATTTCTATGGCCCTGAAGCAAGGCCACCAAAGTGCTATAGCTGCTGGTTTCAAACAGGAGTCTAAAGAGAATTCTTTCTGTGGTCTGTTGGTCCTTTCAGAACTTTGGAAATGTAATGGTCAATTCATTAGAAAGAAATAGCAGTTGAGTGTGGCAGACTCTCGGAGGCCTGCAGGAGAGAGACCCTGGCACCTCGGGACCTGCACCATGTGGTTGACTCGAGGTGCTGGGAGAACAAGGAGCTCCTCCCTTCTCTGGGGGGCAGCTGTGAGCCTGCCAGCGTGCAGGCTGAGAATGAGACATCTTATGTCATCCTGTATCCCGTCCCGTGTCCCCTCCTTAGCATGTGGGAGCCAGTGAACTACACATCTTTAAAAAATTGGCTATGTTGTTTAGTATGAGCTCCCAATATGCGAAGACATGGACAACCATTTGGAAAAAAACAAGAGACAATATGACAGATAGTGAAGATCTCTGGTTGTCTAGCTTTGAAATTTATGCTTTCTTAGGTCCCATTCTGTTCTGTCTTGTTGTGTTTAATTTTACTCCCCTTTAAAATAAAATTTTAAAAAATGGAAAAATAATAAATAAAAATAAAATATAATTTCTTAAAAACACATGGGGTTATTAATTTTTTTCCTCAAATATGTATTAGATGTTTTAAGTGTTTTTCTATATACTTGTAGATTTCCACATTTTATACACATTTTTAGAATACACAATGCACTTAGTTATGATGAAGTGGATATGATTTCCAATTATCAAATTAAGAAGTTATGAAGAGCTATGAGTAAATCAAGGTGGTATAGCACTAACCACCACCATCTTGTTTTAGAATGGTTGATGTTTTCAGTGTGTGTGTGTGTATATATGTGGTGCTCAGGATGGAACCTAGGGCTTTGTGCATGCAAGGCAAGAACCCTAGCACTGAGCCCCACGTCCCGGCCCTTGCGTTCAGTGTTTGGTTGTTTCAGTAACTTACTCCTGTTATCTGGCTGTGATCACTCAAACTACATACTGTGGTTGATCCAGTTTTCCATGCTGGAAAACTGCAGGAACATTGTTCCTTGTGTACTTCTGTATCTGCAGGTGGTGTGTAACTCCCTAATTATTAACTTTCACAATGCAAAACCATTTAAATAAAGCCAAAAATTCTCTTAAAAGGATAATTTTATAGAAAGAAATGGTCTTGAGAATAATGAAGTTTTCCAGGCTAAATTTCTCCTGAGAAAAATGAAATTCACCAAGAGTCACTGAAGTATTAAATTATGCATTGCAAAAGAGGAGGTTTGAGACCAGAATCTGGGTCTGGTGCCATCTGATGGTGGTTTTTGGACTGTGTCTGAGTTTTATTGTTCACTAAGGATGCAGGAGAACAAATCAAGGTGATAGGCATGAATATTCTCTCCAGAGTAAAGGAATCAAAGGGTCTGAGGTGACATCTCTTTTTGACACTGCCTACTATCTAAACTCATCCTTTGAATAAGATATGAGAATGGCAATACATATTTCCTTAATTTTCTGTCTCTTTTTCAATAAATTCAATGTATCACCTTCACCACTACATTGTAGTTTGATGGAAAGCATAAAAGTTCAGCATAAAATCAACCAAACTTTTATCAGTTATATTTATAGAAATTTATACGATTAAATTTATACAAATCTTTTTAAAGCAAAGGATGGACAGAATTGTGTCAAAATAGGACAAATTTGAAAATAAGTATTTATTGTAACACCAAATGTAAAATTGACTCAATGATAGTGTGATAGAGTATACACACATAGAATGACTCTTGATTTAAGATAATGTTGTAATTATAAAATATTAAAAGGGTAGTTTACTAATAGTGGGTCAAGTGTATATATAAAAAGAGGGAGAAATATTTAATCATCACTTGATATAATGGACAAGATAGAATTCTAGGAGGGTTGTGTATTTTAATATGAATGGTAAACAATAATTGTCCTTAACAATAAAAATGAATTTTTAATGAATGATTATAGAGTAAGATATAAACAGCACTACAAAGAAAGGAAACTGTTAGTAAATGATTTCAGTATATGTAATCAAGGATTTCTATTTAGCAGAAGACATGGTTAAAGGAAAAAAAACCTAAGACATTAAGTAGATCTATATATTTCTAATTTATATAATGGTTAAATATAAATATAAATGAGACACAAGGTCAAAAAATATTCTTGAGATAACTTACCATGCATTTCACAGATGAGGATAATTAGATAGCCAGTACTACAAATATTATTCACTAGAGAATGTAATTTCACTACAGTATTCTTGCATATCAACATAGTGGTTGAAGTAAAAAAATACTAATAATAGCAAGTGTTCACAGTAATTCGGAACATGTCTATTTCTGATGGTACAGTAAATAATCAAATCATTATTCTGTTTTCTGAAGTTAAAATATACATGTTCTATAATTTAGCATTCCATTTACAATTAAGTATATCTCCAACAGAAAAGAGTATGTGGGTCTAACAAAATAAATGTAAAAAAATGTTCATAGCTGCATGTTCTTGTAATGTTCTTGCAACAGTGTTCTTGCAAATGTTCTTGCAACAGTAAATTTACCACCTTAACCATTTTTTAGCTGTATAGTTCAGAAGTGCTAAGTACGTTGTATAATACATTTTTCAAATTTTAAAATCTGAATCTTTACCCACGCAAACTAATTCCTCTAGCTTCACCTGTCACTCCTGTACTTGTTGCAACCATATGTTTACTTTCTATATCTATGTTTGTGAATTCATAGCAGTGGAACCACGTGGTATTTTCCTTTTCGTAACTGGCTTAGTTTACTTAGCATAATGTCACTAAGTTGCATCCAGGCTGCAGCATATTACAGAATTTTCTTTTTTTAATTTTGTATAATATTCCCTTTCATGTAAACATGCCACATATTCTTTGTCCATTCATCTGTCATGGGAAGCTTGGCATGATTGCTGGGGTGAATGCAAGCATGCACATATGCTTTCAAGAGACTGTTTTGAATTCTTTTGCTCTGTCAGAATTGAGATTGATCAACCATATTATTCTATTTTTAATATTGTAAACAAGTTTTCTCTTGTTTTCCATAAAGCTTGTGTGATTTTGCATTCCCCCCAACAGGGTATCAGCATTATACTTTCTCCATTTCTTTACCGAACTTGTTTACTCTGTTCTTTTTATGCTGATCATATTGCTATGTGTGATATCTCATTGCAGTTTAGATTGATGGTTTCCTTATGATTGGTGATTTGGGTCACTTTCATTTGGAGAATTGTCTATTTACATACTTTGTCCATTTTTAAATCAAATTATTTTGTTACTATTTTTGAAACAGTAAATACTACCTTTTTATCAAATGTAGTTATTAACATCTTATTGAATTCATGGTTGCAATATTTTCTTCACATTCATAGGTTATCTTTTCACTCTGTTAATCATTTCTTCGGATGTATGAAAGTCTTTAAGTTTGATGTAGTTGCATTTGCTCAGAGCACAGTTATTTTCATTAACTCATACTGGAAAATCTCCCAAATGTCTGTCATTACAGGAATGGATAAATCAATGTGGAATATTCATTTGTCACTATGCTATATTGAAACAAATAACAACTGGTAATAGAAACCATATATTAATTCCACAAACATATATTGAATGAAATAAACCAGTCCTATCCCAAATATATTCTGTATGTTCATTCATTTGAAGTTCAAAAACATGAAAGGCTAGTGAGGACTATTAGAATTCAGACTGATGGTTACCTTCAGGGAAAAAGTGTTCATATAAGGGCACAAAGGAAGTTTCTGGTATAGTTACAATCATTTTTATCTTTGATTGCAATCATATAGTAAAACTTAATGAACTTATGAAGATATGAACATAATTCTATATGTACACTTCTCTTCACTGCAAAAGAAAAAGCCAATACTACTACTTCCATAGATGGCTCAGAAAGTCTGAGGCTTGAATTCTTTCTTGATTTGTGCAAAATTCAACTCTGTTTTGAACTTAAATTTGTCTTCTTTTGAAATTTTAAAATTAAAAAAAGAATCCCATCCCGGGAGCCGAAGGCATGCAAGGTGATTCCCAGCTCATGGGGGAAGCTTTGGAACATAACTCAAACCTGGAAATATAGGAAAATGAAAAAACAAAAGAGCAAAATGCAATCTTAAATCTCCAGCCCATCCCAAGCAAGCCTAGGTGCTATGGAGGTAGAAGAAAATGTAAGCCATACACCTGAAATTCCTGAAATGATAACAACTGAAGTAAAGAAACAATTCCGGTAAGCTATAAAAGAACTCAGATCACAAAGAATCTCTGGAAATGATAAATGTAATGAAAGAAATGCTGAACACATCTAAAGAAGACATAGTTAAAAAATTAGAGGAAGAGTGCAAAAAGATGGAAACCATGAATCAACAATACAATTTAACAATATAAGAAACAAACAGAATGCATGAAGCAGAATCAAAGAGATATACAGGAAATCAAAAATTCCATTGAAAGTTGGCAAAACCTCAGCAAAAGTGAAGATAGAACTTCAGACCTTGAAGACAAGATTGCAGCTAATGAACAGGAAAGGAAAGATCTTTTAAAAATAACAAGGAATCAGGAAATAACAGTTCAACAGCTTCAATATGATGCAAAGAAAAACAACAAAAGATTGATAGATATAAATGAAAAAGAAGATGACAATACAAATGATATCAAGAGGCTATTTATAGAAGTAATAGCTGAAAATTTCCCAAACATGAGAATCAAAAGTGACATACAGATCAGTGATGCATATAGAACACCAAATAATCAAAATCAAAAGAAAACTATACCCAGACATATAATAATCAACAACCCAGAAATCCAACATAAGAACAGAATATTAAAAGCTGTTAGAAAGAAGAGACAGATCACCTATAAAGGAAGGCCTATCAGAATCACAGCAGGCTTCTCAACACAAACAATGAAGTCAAGAAGAGCATGGAGTGAAGTATTTCAGATCCTAAAGGAAAATGACTTCCAACGCAGATTGATGTACACTGCAAAACTGTCCTTCAAAATGAATGGAGAAATAAGACACTTCCACGATAAAGAGCAGATGAAGAACTTCATGACCACCAAACCAACCCTGCAAAAAATACTGAAAGACGCTCTAGGCAGACATAGGAAAAAACCACTAAGCAAGGCAGAAAATGAAACAGAGTAGAAAGGTAAAGAAGCAACAACAGAAAGATAACATGTCAAAAATAAACGAACATATATCAGTTATAACTATTAATGTAAATGGCCTCTATTCACCAATTAAAAGAAACAGACTGGCAGAATGAATCAAGAAACAACACACAACCATATGCTGTCTACAAGAAAAACAATACTGCATGTAACAGGAACCCTCCCCCCCAAAAAAAAGCAAGTGTAGCTATTCTGTTTGCAGACAATGTGAACTTCCAACAAAGTATGATCGAAAGATATAAGGTCACTATATACTAGTTAGGGGAAAACTTCAAGAAGAAAAGATAACAATCTTAAATATATATGCACCAAATTTGGGAGCACCCAGCTATACAAAACAAATATAATAGAAATGAAAAATCAAATAAGCAATAACACAATTATAAAAGGAGACCTTAATTTGCCATTGACACAAAGGGACAGATCAACTAGACAGAAAATCAGCAAAGAAATAACAGAACTGACTCACACGTGTGAACAAATGTACTTGATGGATGTGTACAGAATGCATCAGAATATACATTCTTCTCAGAAGCACATGGGACATACTCTAAAATAGACCATATACTAGCCCATAGAATATGCTTAAGTTAATTCAAAATAATTGAAATTATCCCATGCATGTTATCAGATTATAATCACCAAGAAACTAGAGATTAATGACAAAAGAAACTGCAAAGGCCCCCAAAACACATGGCAACTGAATAATACACTCCTGAGCAATTAATGGGTCATGAGGAAATTAAAGAAGAAATTAATATCTACAAGCAAACAAAAATACAAATAGAACTTACCAGAACCTATGGGATGCAATGAAAGCAGTCCTCAGAGGAAAATTTATTGTGGTGAATTCCCACATCAGGAAAACAGAATGAACACAATTAAACAACCTGATACTACACCTCAAACATCTAGAAAAAGAAGAGCAAGTCAAGCCCAAAGCCAAAAGAAGGGAGGAAATTATAAAGATCAGAGCAGAAATCAATGCAATAGAGACTAAGAAAACAATACAAAGAATCAATGAATCAAAGAGTTGGCTCTTTGAATTAATAAATAAAATTGATAAGCCCCTAGCCAACTTTATTTTAAAAGGGAAAGAAAAAACTGAAGTTCATGCAATAAGGATTGAAAAAGGTGAAATCACTACAGATCCTGTCAAAATACAGATCATCAACACCTATTTTGAAAACTTCTACTCTCATAGGCTTGATAACACAGAAGAAATGGACAGATTCCTAGAAACATATGAATTACCAAAGCTGGGTTAAGAAGATGAAAAACTGTTGAATAACCCAATTTCAATTAATGAAATTGAAAAGTAATTAAATCCTTACCAACAAACAAAAGCCCAGGACCTGACAGATTCACTGCAGAAATTCTACAAGAAATTCTGCAGATTCTACAAGAAATTCAAAAAAGACTTAATGCCAACACTCCTCAAACTCTTCAATGAAATTGAAAGGGAAGCAATTCTCCATAACTCATTTCTGGGAGCAAGTGTTATGCTGATACCAAAACCGGAGAAAGATCTAACTAAAAAAGAGAACTACAGGCCAATCTCCCTAATGAACATAGATGCAAAAATTCTCAATAAAATATTGGCAAACAGCAAATCATCAAGAAGATTATACACCATGACCAAGCGGAATTCATCTCAGGATTGCAGGGATGATTCAACATATGTAAATCAATAAATGTAATGTACAATATCAATAGAGTAAAAAATAAGAATCACATGATTACTTCTATAATTGCAGAAAATGCTTTTGATAAGGTCCAACAGTTATTCATGAAAAGAACCTTACAGAAAATTGGAACTATTCCAATATGATAAAAGCCATCTATGACAAACCAACAGCCGGCATCATACTGAACTGCTAAAAACTGAAAGCCTTTACCTTAAAATCAGGAATAAGACAAGGATGTCCATTATCACCACTCCTATTCCAAATAATGCTATAAATACTAGCCAGAGCAATTAGACAAGAGAGAGGAATAAAAGGAATAGGGATAGGAAAAGAAGGTAAATCATAATTATTTACAGATGACATGATACTCTACATAGAAAACCCCCAAAATTCCATTGAAAGACTCCTAAGTATATAAAGTAGATTCAGTAATGTAGCTGGATACTTACTAAGTCAACACTTAAAAATCAATAGCATTCCTATACACTAACAACAAAACCACTGAGAGAAATAAAAAAAGCCACACCCTTTACAATAGCATCCAAAAAAAATGAAACACTTAGGAATCAACCTAACAAAAGAAGTAAAAGACGTATTCAGGGAAAATTTTAATACCATGAAAAAAGAAATCAAAAAGGACCTCAGAAAATGGAAGGACATCTCTTGTTCATGGATATGAAGAACAAATAGGAAAATGGCCATTTTCCCAAAATTGTTATACAGATATAATGCAATCCCCGTCAAAATACCACTATCATACCTCACAAATCTAGAGAAATCACTCCTAAAATTCATCTGGAACCAGAAGAGACCTAGAATAGCAAAGGCAATTCTAAACAAAGTCAAGGCAGGAGGCATCACAGTCCCTAACTTGAAGTTATACTCCAAAGCTACTGTAATAAAATCAACATGGTACTGGAATAAAAACAGACCTGAAGATTGATGGAATAGATTGGAAGATACAACTACAACTACAAACACACTCAGCCACCTTATCTTTGATAAAAGGGCCAAACGCATTCACTGGAAGAGAGATAGTCTCTTCAATACATGGTGCTGGAATAATTGGCTTTCCACATGCTGAAAACTAAAATTAGACTTGTTATTATTATCAGGTACTCACCTAAAGTCTAAATGGATCGAAGATCTAACTATTAAAACATAAACACTAAATCTGATGGAAGGCAAAGTAGGTAGAAATCTTGAAGACATAGGGGTAAGTAGAGAATTCATGAACAAAAATAAAACTGCACAGGAAATACTTCACAGAATCAGTAATTGGGATCATGTCTTATTAAAGAGTTTTGAAAGAAATCTCCAGCATAGTGAAAATAAAACCCAAAAATTGGGCAAAAATCTTAGTGAATGGTCCCTCTGACAAGGGACTTCTGTCTAGAACATATAAAGAATTAAAAAAATCAGACCCCTGAAAATCAAAGACCCAATCCAAAAATGGACATCTGAGATGAATAAACAGTTCTGACATGAAGAAATACAAATGGCAAATAAATACATGAAAAAAGTGTTTAGCATTATTAGTCATTAGAGAAATGCAAATTAAAACCACACGGAGATTCCATCTCACTCCAGAGAAAACAGCCAGGATAAAGAAAACTACCAACAATAAATGCTGGAGAGGCTGTAGGGAGATAGGATCTCTTCTGCACTGTTGGTGGGAGTGCAGACTGGTGCAACCACTGTGGAGGTCAATCTGGAGGTTCCTCAAAAGGTTGGGATTGGAAGTCCCATTTGACCCAGCTATTCCATTTCTGGGCTTATTCCCAGAAGAATTGGAAACATCCTATCACAGTGATGTATGTTCACTCATGTATGTAGCAGCACAATTTGTAATAGCCAGATCTTAGAAACAACCTAAATGGCCCTCAAATGAGGAATGGATAAAAAAGATGTGGTATTTTTATACAATGGAGTACTACTCCACTATAAAGAATGATTACATAGAGATATTTATAAATAAATGGATGAAATTTGAGACCATACTCATAAGTGAAATAAATCAAACTAGCATGTGTTAATACAGTATAATCTCCCTAGTGTAAGAAATGGTAAGTGTATAAAAGATACAAAAACCTCGATAAATACAGTGAAAGGATAAGTATCTGCTCAAAGGGGAAAATAATATCTCAGGGGAAAGGAGGAAAAAGAAAAAAGAAGGGAAAATAAAAATATCTGAAATTATATAAACACACAGGGTAGCTAAGATGATTTTGCTACAAATTCTATAAAGTCTTAGAACAAAAGAATTAACATTCATAGGATTGGAACAATTGTGTATGTCATTGTATGGTGATCTGAGGAACTCTTGAAAATAATTATGTAAAATAATAACCCTAGTTATGCTCCTACCACCTTGTTTTGAAGGCCTATATTGTCAGTGTTTTGGGCTTTTTGATACTGTTATTTACTTGTCTTTTTTGTTTAATGTTTTCCTAGTACCTTGTTTTGTTTAGTTTTGTTTTCCCTTTAATATAGAAATAATAGGTATACATGTAAATATTTATACATGTGTAGAACTTCTAAACAGTTTATGAGAATTGATTATATAATGCATGATGAAATTAACAGCTACTTTGAAGAAAAAGAGACATTTTGTTGTTCATTACTGATTCCATAGCATCATGACGTGAAATCCAGTAATGCCATTATTCTTTGTTCAGAGTGATTTTAGTATGTTTTGCATTGTTTAATTTCAACATACATGAATGTATAGACAGCTATTTTGAAGAGAACGAGAGACATTATGGCAGCCATGTTTGATTTCCCTATTATCTGGTTTTGAAGACCTATAATGCCTTCATCACTCTGTTCTGATCAGTTTAATACTATCTTGTTTTGTATGGATTCATTGTGTGTGAAGATATGGACAACTATTTGGAAGAAAACAAAAGACATTATGATAGCCAGTGATGATCTCCTGTTGTCTTGCTTTGAAATCTGTGTCATTTACATTGTTTTCTTCTGATTGTCTTTCTTCTCATATGTTTAGTTTTACTTTCTTTAAAATAAAAAAAATAAAATTTAAAAATAGTAACAATAATACAGAATTTCAAAATAGAATAATAGAAAGTTATCAATGGTTAATGTGCCACATAATGTTGTCATCAAAGTAGTTGTTCAGATTACGAGACATATGCATGAAAAATGTTCAAACAATGAAAGCACAAACCATTCTTTTTGTTGGGCTAATAGAGATTAGTAGTGTAGTTACTACTAATGTACATATACATAAATATATATGTATATATGTACATATATATATATTCTTTTCCCTTCTTTCTTTGTTTTCTCCTTTCCCTCATCCCAGTTGTTCCTTTCCATTTAGCAGTTTCCTTCCCTTTCACTTTCACAATATCTATTGTACATTTTGGATCCCACCAACTCCTCCAGTTTTTTGTGTTAAGGAGACAACATGATGTTCACCTATGTGAGTCTGAACAGTTTATCCATAAGCAAGATCTCAAGTCACATTCATTTCCCTTCAAAAGCCTCACAATTATTCTTATTTATAGCTGAGTAGCCCTCCTTTGTATAAAAAATACCATGTATTTCTTATCCATTCTGCTGTTGATGGGCAAGCTACCTCTGTTTTTTTCTGGTTTCCTGTTGTATGGAGCAATTTTTTTCCTCTTCTTTGAATTTCAGTCCATGAATTTCTTTTTGAGTTAAATAGGTTTCATGTTATTATGGTTTGTGTTTGGGTGTCCCCCAAAGCCTCATGCAGTCATAGAGTCAGCTGGGTCTAGCACGCATGATTGGTTGTCTAGCACTGGGATTGGTGGTGTGAATGCTGCACCCACCCAATGGCAGGTAGCCAGCATACAGTATAAAGGAGGGAAGGAAGTGTGCTCCTCCCTGTTTACCCTTTCTGCTCTTGTCATTTGGGGCCACCATGAATGGTTGCCCCTTAGCCATTTCACCCTGCCTTAGAGGCAGCTGAGTATGCTGAAATCTCCATGAACTGTAAGCTAAATAAACCTTTCCTTCCTTTATTTTGAGTGTCAGTATTCTGTACCAGCAACAAAAGAAAAGTAACCAAGACTCTTGCATATAGCATATTGATAGATTTTGTTTCTTGATCCACTCTCCCTGTGTTTCTTTTTATTGATGAACCAAAGCCATTTAAATTAATACTTATGACTGATATGTATTGGCCTATCTTTGTCGTGTTATTTTCTTGCTTCTGGTTTCCTACTTTTTCCCTCTGCTTGATTGCTTGCCCTGCTTAGTGATTTCTTTCTGTTGTTGTTCTTGGAATTGTAGCCATCTTTTTCTATCTAGAATATCTTTCAGTACTCTTTGTAGCATTGGTTTGGTGGTCATGAATTTTTTCAGCAGTTCTTTATCATGGAAGTATTTTATTTCTGCACTAATTTTGAAAGATAGTTTTTGCAGGGTATTTCAATCTGAGTTGGAAGTTCCTTCCTTTCAAGACTTGAAATACTTCACTCCAGGCTCTTCTTGACTTGATGATTAGTATTGAGAAGTCTGTCATGATTCTGATAGTTTTACTTTTATAGATAATCTGCTTTTTTTCTAACAGCTTTTAATATTCTGTCTTATGTTGAATTTCTGTGATCTTGATTATCGTATGCCTGGGTGTACATTCATTTTGGTTATGGCTAGTTGGAGTTCTATATGCCTCATTTATTTGTATGTTAGGTCCTTTTCCCATGCTTGGGAAATTGTCTATTACTTTTGTCAGTATTCTTTTTATGTCATTTGCATGGACTCCTGATTTTTTCAATGACACTTATTAGTTTTATTATTTTTCTTTTTAAGGTAACTTGCAGCTGTTGAATTATTTCCTGGTTTCTTTCTTTTTTGGGGGGGTTCTAAGGATTGAATTTACAATCTTGCAAGTTCTGTTGCTGAGCTAAATCCTTACCCTCCTTATTTTAAAAAGAGGTTACCTTTTATTATCATTAGCTGAAATACTGTCTTCAAGGTCTGAAAATCTATCTCTAGTTTTTTCAAGTGGTTTTTCAAGCTTTAAACTGAATATTTAATTTCCTCAATTTCTCCTTGAATCTGTTTCATGCATTGTAATTCTTTGTTACATTGTTCACTCATGGTTCTCATCATTTTTCTATGCTCCTCTTTTTTTAAATCTATGTTTTCTTTGGATATGTTCATAAATTGTTTCTATACAGATGTGATTGCTCCTTTTATCTGAGATTTTGTGTCTGACCTGATTTCTTTTACAGCTTCATGAAGTAGTTTCTATTATTTCAAAAATCTTAGGTTTGCAGCTTCCAATTTCTTCCATGTGTGTCTCCTAGACTTGTTCTGGTGTGAGTTGGAGGTCTGAGATTGTATTTTGCCCCTTTGTCTTGACATTTTCCTGATTTGTTCTGGACTAGCCAGTTGTGGGGGCCTTAGGCACTTCTTGGTTTTGCTGCCTGTCTGTGGTGTAGGAAAATGGGCCAGGCCCCTGTGTTTCTGCAAACCTGCTTTCCTAGGTAGGTGGTGGGGCACAGAGCAGGCTTCGCTGGACTTGCATGGTTAGACCAAGGCTTTCTGGATGGCAGAGGGCACATGGGGGCCTTAAATTTGTTTTTATATTTTACAACTATCCCTTAAATATAGTGAATATAGCTGATATTATTATCTATTAGTAGTAGTAGTAGTAGTATTTAAAGGTTTTAATTTATTGCATACATTAAAATATATTTTCAAAAGAGTGAAATTATTGAAATATAAAATAAATATCTGCTGGAAGGTTTAACTCATTAGTGTAGTGGTCATGACGAGGTACAGAGAGTGTTTAAGAAGTTAGAATATTTGTAGGCAATTTAATGAAAGAACGTTTAAGATAATATTGCTAAATTGAATACAAAATTACTTAATGCATAGTAGTTCATAAATTTTTGGAATTAGCTAATCCTAGGAGATAGATGATCCTAGGATACAGAAAATGCTTTCTAAGAGACAGAAAATGCTTTCCAGGAGACAAAAAGTACTTTCATATTGGTTAGGCAATATCTACGAATTAAGAAATAACCAAGTCTTTAAACTTTAACAATCAAATGAATTTTAAACATGTTTTGAACAATTATTTTATAGCTTTAGCTTCTGATAACACTTATGGAATATATAATGTACATTATTTGTTTTATTTTCAATTTTTGCACAATTTTTGATACCAAAGATATGTGATTTATCTATTTACATAATGATGAATTTAAAATTGATGAATAGATCTTTCCCCACTGTGTTAGTCAAAGTTTTGTCACTGTAACCAAATACCTGAAAGAAAGATGAAAAGATATTCTGACTCAGAGTTTCAGAGGCTGCAGTCTGTGGTTAGCTTACTCAATTTGTTTTAAATCTATGATGAAACAAAAACATCACAGTGTAAAGGTGCAAAAGAGAAAAACTGCTCACTTTTCTGGCATTCAGAAAGTAGCCAGAGAAAGAGAGTTCAGGATGTAGAGGCCACCTATAATCCCCAGGGTAGTATGTGCCCATAATCAGCTGTCACCTAGGCCCCACCTCTTACTTGTATCACATTCCAATATTGCTCTTAAATTACCTTATGGAAGACTTAATTCATTGATGGTGCACAGCCCACATGATTCATTCATCTTCCCAAGGCCCATCCTCTAAATGCATGGCCTTTTGGGGAGACATTTAATTTCCAACCAATAACCCCCACTTAAGGCCATAAGGGGTAAAATTATTCTCTAATTGAAGTGCCAGCCTGCAGATTATTAAATAATAAATAAAGAAGAGAGGTGCTTTCAAGAGGCAAAAAGAACTGTGGGCATTTATACTTCAAGTGATGTGATGAAATTGACTGTAACTAATAGAGTGTGAAATAGTCTTCCAAGGAACATAATGAAGTCCTAAAGAAAACAGTTTAAAACAGGAGTGGATGAAGGCCTTGAAAATACAAGCGAGGAAAATCTCTGCATTAGAAGTTGATTTTTAAACTGTTATAAAGTGTTACTGTCTCTAATTTTGTTATTTTCATTCATGACTGGCCATGCATCATCTTAGTGGTGATTCACCTAATTTACATGTACTCCAGAAAACAAAATGAAATCAGGAATCCAAAGCTTATTGAATTCTGTAAATACCAGTAAGATACAGCTGATATTTGCTACTTAGTGTTGTTTGGAGACATGCGTTATGGAGAAAGTTGCTAAGGTGATTTCCCTAACAAATCTTAATACTGATTTACAGGTCATTGATATTCTAGTCATGCATCTTGTTAAGCATACAGAATGGCATCACAGTTCCATGCTGTGGACAATTACTCCTGAGGGTCTTTACTGGAAGCCTAAACTATTTCAATAACCAATAGCATTAAAAATAATTACTTTTTTCTGTAAATGAAATGTTACATTAGTGGAAATGAATTCAATACATTTTTAAAATATAATCGTGATACATAGGAAGGCATTTATATACATTTAAGTAAAACAGGAAATTTTATGCTAAAGGTAAACTTCTTTACCTTTGTTGTTAGTATTTTACTAATATTTCCCCAGAAAGATTGTTTCTATCATACATCAATGTGTTTTAACAAGTAGATGTCATTATCAATTCAATTCTTCACCCTAAATGTAACTTTTTATTATGTTTGTTTATTTCTCAAGCATGTTTTTTATGAATATTATCTACAATTTTGTGAGAGCTAGTTTCAGCATGAGAAATTGAATTCAAGCAAGGTATAAGTTGTATGAATGTTTCATTGACAAAGAGTTTCTCTAATTTTTCTATATTTAATTATATTTGACAATTGATCACAATTTTATACTAATTACATGAAAGTTGGCACTGTTTTCCATGTTTAATTTATTAAACCTGAAACAAACACAAATTAACATAAATGTATGGACTCAGATATTTAACTAGTGTTGAAATCTATTCTTTTACTTTCAGTTATTGAATACTGAATTTATGTCTTATTTACACAACACTTTCTCTTCACAACATTAACATAGTCTTGTCCATGGAAATTCATCCTTTGGCATCTGAAAGTGACCACTACATGTTCAATTCCAAAGGCCTTTAAAAATTATAACATAAAGCTCTAGGTTTTAATAAGCAATACCCAACTATGATTATAACTTTATCATTACTTTTAAAACAAAGATTAAATGTTTGAGAGTTACAAGTAACTAGATTTAACAGCATTCATAATTGCTTTTTGCATTTTTTGTTTCTTTGTATTTTGTTTTAGTGACTATATTAGTCAGCCTTCCAGTTGATGGGTGGAAAAATACCTGACATATAACTCAAAGTAGGAAAGGTTTATTTGGTTCATCTTTTCATAGCTTTCAGTCTGTGGTCAACTGGCTGCAGAGCAAAAACATCATGGCAGAAGGGGATGGTAGAGCAAAGTTTATCTCTTCATCAGTTTGGGTCCTAGATAACAATACAGGAACATTACAGAGAAAGGGACTAAGACCATGGAAGATATATAGACTCACTGCTTCATGACCTATGCAAATACAACCATAAATGTGTTTTATTAACTTCCTAAGTGGCTCAAAAGCCAATCAAGTTGACAATTAAACTTGCTGTTTCTCCACTAGTCCACTGATCACCCAAACACACCTGTGTAAGCTATATTTAATCTATAAATAAAAGCAAAAAGCTCATAATTCTGTCTGAGTTAAGCTATTCTATATGCCAATCAAAATGTGATAACTCCTTTGCCAAAATCTTGATATTTCCAGCACTGCTCAAAAAGTAAGTCCAAAGTCTCCACTGAGATTCAAAGTAAACTTGTAGCTGTGCGTCCCTCTGTGTTTGGCATCTGGGTCATGTGGTGGTGAGATACGTGTTTTTGGACGGCCCCAGGCCTCAGGCTTTGCCACTTGTAGTTCACATGGCCCACTTTTGGACTGTCTCTATTTGCTACATGTAGTTTTCCTCATCAGACATTGCATGTTCCTAGCATCTCTGATTTCCTGAAGGGTTTAACATACCTTTGACAATATTCTCATAGTGTGACATTGTCCCCTATTCAAGGCACATTGTTTGGTCTCCCAGGCTTTCCTTTAAAATCTGGGAAGAAGCTCCCATGACCCCATAACTCTTATATTCTGCTATGCCTGAACAATCAGTATCACACGGATTATGACAAAGTCTGCTACCAGCTCAAGCAGTAGTAAGGATACTTGGAGTATGACTACTTTTGCCTCTGACAGGAATCTCAGGGAACTGATTCTCTAGAAAGCCTTTTTGAGAAGGGAGACAGGGACTCTCTTATCAAATGAAATATTTACTTGTTTGCACCCATCAGCCTGCAAATAAATAGTAAACATTACAAGGTAAGAGATTGGTCAAAAATCCAAATTTTTTGTACTTCATGTATTGAAAGGATTATTGTCAACCAAAACCTAGAAAAAAACATTGAAGTGAAGATGATGGCATAGTTCTATGAAGAAACTAGAGCAAAATTTTAGTGATGAGGTATTTTGCTTTGAGGAAAAAAGAATATTCATGGACATAATCATTATGTTAAAATAGTCTATGTTAAGAGGCAGAGTTGGAGAATCAGAGAACTATGTTGTGAGAATAGGTTGAAAAGTTTGGAAATGACTTGATTCAAAATCTTATGAATACAAGGAGCTTAATGAAGTTGTCAGACATAATGAGAAGGAAAAAGGGCTGGAGTTAGCTCTTAGTCTTACACTCAGAAACAATTTGGGATGGTCTCTGAAGTACCTGAATCACAGTAAAAGTCATAAAGATAAGTTAAATGGTCCAAGGGTACACTAACTTTGTCTTGTTTGATTATGTACTCAATCAGTATCATTGCTATCATTTCTGAGCAAGTTTTATTAGTTGAGTTTTATGTATAAAGACATCCAGACTTAAAAGATTTGTCCAAGGGTATACAATAACAAGGCAAAAATCCTAATATTCAGACCTACAGATGCTGAAAACAAGTTCAATCATCTTTCTACCACTTCAGAAGGGATAATTACCACTTCCCAGGAATTTTAATCCTCAAGTAGCTTGACACTGATGTATCTAAAATGCTTTGTTTATTAGTAGTACAGTTTAATAATTAAAATTTTGTAACAGCTTCTTAACTGACACTTGAAGGGCATTTCACTAAAAGATATAAACTTTGAATATACTTAAGTATTGCTCAAGGGCAAACATGGCATTCTCTCTTATGTAGTATAAAAATCTTACAGTGGATGGCAAAGTAATTAAGTTGTATTGAAGAAGTCGTACTGTAATCTGTTCCTGCCCCCATTTTCTTCCATTCCTATCCCCAGTACATTAGTTCTTGTCTAGTATTTAATACAAACTATGTGTGGGCACATCATGTGCATCACTTGAAGTCTTCTTGACTGCACCTGATTCTAAAATCCTTGCTATTGTTCCCTGTTCCTTGAAGATATGTCACAACTTTACACAAGTACAGTCTGATAATCTCCTCTGGGCAGGGACTGTCTGTAGCCCTGTTTCAAGGTTTGAGGACACAGCTTGGCAGTAGTAGAGAAGTCTTAACATTAACAGGCAGACAACTAGGAGTGGAATGTTGATGCCCATTGGGCTGCTCTTGTCCAAGAGTGGACAGAAGCTAACATTAAGACCTAGAGTTACCGAAAACAAGTTCTGAAAATAATACTCTTCCCCATTGTCCTCTAAATTTCATGTTCTGACATGCATTTCAGAAGCCTGTTTAATAGTGTTTTGCAAGATCAGATAAATGATTAGCCTTAGATTCTGTATTTATTTCCCTAATCAAACAATGCATCTTTCCATTTGTCTGTCATTGCTGTTAAACAGCTCTCATTCTCAAATTTTTGGAATCTCATTACTCATCTCACAAGTTTTTGAGAAAACCCAAGTTTAATAAGTGCACATATTGAGAAGCACATCGAGCTCTACAAATGCGGTGAACTATTTCAATTGTCATTAATGGAAACCCAAAGAACCAGAACACCAAGGCTAGTAATGAACATTTAATGAGACTTGGCACTTGTTAGGTGTGAAACCCCAAGGAGAACTGGCTGGAGTTTCTGCACATCAGCATCACAGCTTGGCCGAGTTCCTGGCCCACTGTCAAGCATCTAGAAAGGAATAGACTGTGAATCAGATTCTGTTTTCCTTCCTGTCCTCCAGGCACCTGCTTCTTTCTTTGCTCCAAGATTACTAAGGTTGAATTGTCTGACTCTGAACTTAATAGAAAGCTTCGCCCTTGTAACTACCTCTCAGAGCCAAAAGCAAACTAGTAATGAGCCCCAGGCGAGGCCCATTTGCTTCTCTGTTTCATAAAGAAACTATGGCCAAATAATTTTATCTTGTGCTCTGATGGCACATTTGTTTTAAACATGAAGTTACTCTAAACTAAATTCTATAATTTTCTCTCTATATTTTCCCTTTTGTATATTTAGGTGTGATGTCACTTATTATTCCTATAAGGAATTCTCATAAAGCTTCAGATTTTAACTCTAACATTCAAATTGATGTCCAATTTAATTATAAGCAGCAATTACAGCATGAATAATAAGGCATTATCCTTAATATCTTTTGCAGACCCCCTTTAATTTTTACCTAAAAAGGTAAATTGCCTATATTAGAGATTGTTTCCAGTGTTTTTAGATTGCTAGCATAGTATTTCATAGAATATATTTAAAATAGTAGTTTTTAAAATCTTATTTCATTGTTTAAGTTTTTATTGGTAATGTGAACTTTGGATGTAAAGATAAAAATATTGTATACAGTTGGCTATAAAATAGAAAAGTGTATTACCAAATTTGTATCATTTTAATGAATAAGGTGGCATAACTTTAAAAATCATAATATTATAGTTTTCCTTCCTTCATATGGACCTATGTAGTTTGGTTAAGACTTATTGAAGAATAAAAATGCTAAGAGATTTTGCTTTAATTTTTCTGAGCACTAAAGCACTTGGAAAGAAGATGCTTTGATGTACATACCATTTCTAGTTAAAACTAATTTATAATGTTTCTTGCATAGGAAGGATGAGAAGTTTGCTAATTAATATATTGGTATCTTAACTTCATTTTTGATATCATAAGCCTTAAATTTTTAAGTATTTATTTGAAAGTGTATACATACTTTAATCTCATATGGATTCCTTGGCTGCAACTAAGAAACATAGTAAAGTGAAATATATTAATATCTTAAATTATTTCTTAATTTTTTTGGACATTGCATATTTATAATATGTCCTTAATTGTCAACTTTATTACTCTATCACATACTGTTTCATAGAATGAATATAAAGCCAAATGTATATGTTTTTAAATCTAAATATTTTTGACTTTCAAAACACAAATAGTCTTTGAATTTTATTCATAGATCTTATTATAGTGCTGCCTCAGTGTGCATGTAGGCTATCCTTTGATCATTTTCACTTAAGATTCATACACATAAAATAGACTTTAAGCTTAAGGGCTGCATAATATTATACAATATTTAAATTCTCATAGAAATTCTTCTCAAATTTTTCATTCAGATATCCTGAATGCAATATAACTAGCTTTAGATTCTGTTTTTATTTCCCTAATGCAATTTCAATAGCAGTAAAGTATAGCACTTATGAAACTAAAGTCACATTTTAAATCTGTAGCAGTCTCTTGACATTGTACAGTGGCAAGCTCTAATTGATAAGTACCAACTGCTACATCAATTCTATGGGTGTAAAAATGCATTGCAGATTATAAAGACTATTGTCGAGTGACAAAAATGGCATTATATAATTTATTGTAAGTTGAGAATAAAATACTATAATATAGTGTGCTTATGAATTATTTCGTCTAATCCTTTATGTTTTCCATGTCTGGAATTATGAAAGACACTGTTAGTGATACTGGCCAATTGTCTGTGAAATGTGCAGAGGGTCACATGGAATTCTAGTTTACAGGTCAGCTGGTGGAAACTCTTCTGTCCTGGGTGGAGTTTTGGAGGACAAGTTTACCAAATTTTCTTTAAAAGAGGAATAAACCTGTTTACTAAAAGGCATTGAGATTAGGGACTATTTGTGCAGAATAGTTGAGTCTATTCTAATATATACTAAGATAGGGTCAATTCTGTAGCAAAACCTGAAACATGAGGCCATATGAAGTGAATATTTAAGTCCAAAGAAGACAATGAAATATATATATATAAAATGTTTGGTAAAATGCATACTTCAGAGTTTGGGGTGGTAGACCATATATCTAAAAAAAAATAAAGCACTATCATTCATAACAACAACAAAAATATATGGCTTTAGTGGGAAAGAAGTTGAAAATTTTATAATTATGTGTACTTGTAAATGACTGTGATTGTCAAGATATAACAAGCAGGAGAACAGTGTGCTGGTTTGTAAGCAAAAATGGGAGAGAACTAGTATAGTTTACAAAATCTTGGTATTCTAGGCTAAGAGAGCTGCTGTTTCCAAATATTTATTAAAAATAAAATGGAGGAAATTTTGAAGAATAAACTACAGTAAAATATTTAAACCAATTCTCTTGCCTTGCAAAAATTCAGACCAAGAGTGAAAAGGCAATATATATTTTCAACTGAATAAAATGATTAAAGGAAAACACTGGGGTTCAGAAAAGCCCCAACACCTTAAAATAAGCACATTTAAATGAACAAAGTATATCAGGAAAAGAAAGCCAAGAATAGTGAATCTGAAATATACCTTGTAAAGACTGTTGTGCACATGATCTGGTAAGAATCAAATGTAATAAGAGTTTGTGTTCTGAAAGTTAATGTGCTTTAGGGCTAAAATAATGAGATTATCTAAGATTCATCAAATCACATGCTGATGGTCAACATTTTGATTAAGGAAATGAATCAAAATTTTTCCTCAACTTACAAGAAGAAATAGTCTCCAAAGGTGTATTTCAGACAAGATCAAGGCAGGTAAACAGACTCAGGGTCCACAGAAAATATTAAATGATAGTTGTGCCTTTCATATGGTATGGGAGGGAGCCTATTCTAGTTATTTTGTACTTTCATGATGTGGAATACTACACAGTGTCTCCCCAGTGGAATTGCAGAATTGATATGCAACATACATCACTGCACACATGGAAATATAAAGGAACTGAAGAAATAATTGGAACATTAAATTCTCAATAACCAAATTGTTTCAATATAAGTCTTCCATTCTTTCTTCTTATACAGCATAATATTTTTACAGTCATTTTATACAAACTTTATTATTTTTTGAATGTGGAATGGAGTTAACTTATGTTTCTATTTTCACCATCTCCAAACCAAGGAGAGTCATTCCTTAACCTGTCTGATGTAGACAGTCTTGCACACCGTGAAGAGATTAGTCTTTGAACTAGATGTGTTGTGGAGAATTTCAATGTTATCTCTAAAATTTATCTTGTAGCATTCTTAGAATGGCTCACAAGCTACATTTTTAATAATTTTTAGAAAACATACATAAATAATTCAGTGCATAAGATGATATAAAATATGAATTACTATGTGCACTAATTTTTACCTTCAAAATGAATTCTTTTAGGTGTAACTGTTGGTCACAGAAAATCACTTGAAAAGCAATTGAAGTCATTTCAAATAACTTATCTTCCTTGCATCTGTAACTTATCAAACTGTGCTTCAGTTCTTGGAATAATAAAAAGAATAATAAATATAATGATATTATTTTCTATCTTTTTCACTATTGGTAGAGCTGAACTATCCCAAGAGATAAATTCTATGTCTATGTACTGTACAGGCATCCAAGTAGGACTGACTTTCTAAACTGAAGGTAGGTTGTCTCTATTTGTATTTTATGTAGTGTGAGAGAGAGTCTTTCCTTTTAAAAATACGATTCTTAAGGTAAAAATGTCACTCCTTGGCTCAACTGTTAAATTATGTTTGTAAATAATTGGTTTTTAAAGAGTCACTGACTTAATACATCAAGAGATAAAGGGCTTATTAACTTGTTTTAATTATCTGTGCATCAATATTATCTGGACTGTGACTGATTTCATTTATTAAGTCACTAACTATATATATTTTGGTTAAGTTACTGAGATTCTCTTACATTAGATATTTTTACTTATAAAATGTAGACAACTAAAATGCTTATATAAATTAGATCATGTACAAAGAAGTAATGCAGTGATCAATGTCTTTCCAAAGGCCACTCTATACCTTTAAAATTACTTCAAAGACCTTCTATTTTCTTAAAAAATGTCTTACAGAAGAACCAAAATTATTTTCAGTGACTAATCAACTATCCGTGCTTACTTATAATGTCACAAGATGAAATTCTTTATATAGACACAGAAAAGAACCTAGTAGTACGGGCACTTCTACTCTCACCTTTTTGTAATAATATTATTCACAGGGAACTGCCTTTTTCTTACTCTCAAACAAGTGGTGACAGGAGATGGAAATGGTTGATTTGGTGACCATAGTATCTGCTTTAGTCTTATTTTCAGTCCTATAAACTTCCCTTCACTCACTTCCTTTCCAACATGGAACTTCTCCTCAAGGGAGACAGCCTAAGTTTCCCAAGTAAACTGTCTTTCAAACAGTGTTAGCAAAGTATTGAGGACAATAATTATTTAAAAGGCACTGTCACTCAAAAAATTCAAGGGGACAAAGTTACATAGCCAAGAAAGACTATTCAAACAACATCTATTCAGACACTGACTTAGGGGTGAGGAGACGAAGCCGCAGTGATAAAAAAGTATCATAGAGGAGAGATGGATAAGGAGAAGAAAAGTACTGTTGTTTAAATCAGAGTCAGATAGTTTTTTTCCTAAAGAAAACGCAAACTCTAAACTAAGATAAAGTACATGTTGTGCTCAAACATAAGGTAATATAAGAAAAATTCTTTCTAGGCCTTAATGGAAAATATGAAAGTTAGATATAGATTGTTAGCACTTTTTTGATAAAACTGGTGGCATAAATGTCTACAGTCTCTTTGTTCAGGCTTCAGGCTGACCTGCCTGAAACCTGTACAGCATTGGTACTATTATATGACATTATGAAGATTTCATCTAGAACATTTTCCCTTCTGCTTGAGAAAGCATTTTATTTTTTCAAGGTAAATTTCACTGATTACATATTTGGGCAACATAGCTGTAACACACATTAAAATACATTACCTCTATCTAAATCACTTCATGGCTTCTTTCTCGACCTAGGACTCTTATCCTAACATTTATGAAAAAAGACCAGGTTGCTTTTCTCCTAAGATCAGGCATGAGACTATGTACATCACTTTTACTGACAGGTGTAGTTAATGTTACAGGAGAAGTTTTAGCTACAGCAATCAGAATAGATAGATAGATGATAGATAGATAGATACATAGATAGATATAAAGAGCCTTATCTGAGTTCCACATGCCATGAATGCATGTCACCAGCTTCCTGTCCACTACTCCTACACTCATAACTCTTTAGTTTCAAGACCACTTAAACCTGATACTCTTCCAACAGGTTTTAGAACTGAAAGAATTTTTGGATTTATTTTCTGTGCATAGTTCTCTTCTGCCGTGGCTTCAAACCTTGAGGGGTGGTGTTCTGACACGCTGGTCTGATGCTCCACTTCTACACTGTTGTCCAGGGCATGGAAGACTGAGACTACCCAAATAATATTGAATATGTAGAGTTTTATCCACTTCATGGTTATATCAAATTCTGCTTTTCAAAACTAGATCTATCGGCTGGGAATGGCAGCGCACGCCTGTAATCGTAACTTTTGGGAGGCTGAGGTAGGAGGTTTTTGCAAGTTGGAGACCAGTTTAGGCTGCAAAGAGAGTTCAGGGCCAGCCGGAACTGCACAGTGAAATTCCGTCTCAAATAATAAATAAATAAATAAATAAATAATAAGGATTTTATTTTATTTCTGTTTAACAGCTATAACAGATTTCTTTTACAAACTAATGTACTTAATAAGTGTGAGGAACACAGCTGTATTATAAAAAAATTTAAGAACTTTACCAAGTTCATTGAGAAACTTAAAAAACTGAGCATTACAAATACTTCTAAATTTTTACTGAATGCCGCCTTAGAACATTTGCCTTAGCCAGCTCCAAGAGAGATAACTATTTTCTGGAAGTTGGTGGTCATGGTTTCCCCATTTTTTTTTTTTTTTGCTGTATTTTTATATTGTACATACAAACCCTTAAATAATAGCTTTTTATTCTGATTTTCTGAATATTTTAAATATTATTATTTATTCTTCAGTGACTTATTTTTCCTTAATGGAATGCTTAAAAATCATTTCACAGGTGCGTGTAAGTGCAGCTTTAATAATTTCCACCACTATATACTGTTGTATTGTTTAAAGAGGAGACCATTCATTTACTCGTTTTGTTAGCAAACTCACTTAGATTGTTTCTACTTTCTTTGCCTTCTTCCTTTCTGTGCTCATGTATTTCTACGGTAAATAAGACTGTCAGGGTTTCTGGGGTGTAGTTACAATCTACCCGATATTTAAAACTGGTGGCTCTGTTGTTTTTTGGAGTGGTTTCCCAAGTCATAATTCAATCTTCAGCACTTTTTTTGAAGCTTACTGACTACCATTGTTCAATGTATTCGTCAACTCTTAATATTATCAAAAATTAGTATCTTTGTCAAACTTGTCACCTTTAAGAAAAATCTCATTGTAGTTTCCATTTGAAATTCTATAATTTCTAAAAATTGTAACTTTGATACAGAATGATTTTTCATATTTTTTAAAAAAGACATTCTTGTTCATAAATTCACTCATTTTTTACCTCTTGGTTTTTTAACTTCTCTTAATTGTATTTTTGATTTAGTTAACTTTGAGATTCAAATTCTATATTAATAATATATTTTGCAAATATTTTTTCCCAGATTGTGATTTGCTGTATCTTATTCATTCCAATACACTTTAATAAATGATATTTTAAATTTGAATGAAATTTTATTAGTTGTACATGCTTTATTGTCTGCATCCTGACAAGATGAAAATCTCACCAATACAATTAAACTAATGGTTTTTGAGAATCACCCCAAAAGATATGACCCATGTATAGAAAATCCAAAAAAATTATGTCCCCCAAAATGCTGTTAGAAATAATGAGTTAAGCAAGTTTACAAGACATAGATCAATATAAACTTACATATTTTTGTACACTAAAAGTCAATAATCAGAAAAAGAAAATAAGAAAAATTCCATTTACAAAACATTGAAAGTAATGAAATACTTCAAAGTACATTTAACTAAAGTAGAAAGGAATTTTACACTGAATAGTAATAAACATTGTTGCCAGAAATAAATGGAAGGACAGTCTGTTTTCATAGATTAGAAGGGTTACTGTTAGGATAGAAATTCTCTCAGGTTTGATCTATTTATTGAATATGATTGTTACAACACTTTGAAAGTTTATTGCCAAAACTGGAAAATTGATCATCAAATTTGTATAGAAATGTTGAAATTAGTTATAAAATTTTGCAAAATATTATGTTTTAAAATTACCTTTTCAGATTTCAAAATTCACTACAAAGTTATATTAATCACAGCAATGTAATGCTGGCATATATGTAGACATATAGACTGATGGAATGCAATTGAGAATCTAGAAATAACATTTTATATTAATGATCAACTGATTTTCAACAATAAACTAATACAATTTAATGTTGATAAATAATAATTTGTTGTTTTTTTGTGAACAATTATTGGTGAGGAACTTGGTTACCCACAAAAATAAAGAAGTTAACTACTGTGTTATGCCAGATAAAATACTAAACTATAATTTTATTACATACTTAAATGTAAAATCACCATCTATGAAACTCTTAGAAGAAACTGTAAGAGTAAATGTAAGATTCATTAGACAGAAGTTTCTTAGCCACAACATTCAGAGAACAAGTCATTTAAAATACAACGCAAAAACTGAATTTCATTAAAATCATGAACGTTTGTGCTTCAAGGATACTACTAAGGAAACGAAAATATAACCTGCAGAGTATGTTTGTAGTTTTTGTATCTTACAAGAAACATGAGCAGAGTGCATAAATAATTCTTATAATTAACTAATGGTAAAAGAAACCAGCTAGTCAAGGTGGTACACATCTGTAATCCCAATACTCTGGAAGGCTGAGGCAAGAAAATCATAAATTCAAGACTCACCTGGGCAGTTTAGTGACTTGACAAGACCCTATCTAAATAAATATATATATACATAAATACATACATTAACTAAATAAGCCTGTAGCTCAGTGCAAAGGTTTTGAGCTAATCCCTAACACTGCAAAAACCAAATAAAGTAAGAAAAAACAAAATATGAGAAATGTATTTGGAGAGGTATTTCTCTCAAAAGGTATACAAATAATACATAAATGAATAGATGTCCAAGTCACTAGTCATTTCAAAAGTACAAACTGAGACAACAATAAAATAACACTTCATACTTACTAAGATGTTTATAATAGTACAAAAGTGGACAAGGTGTATGCAAGCAAAGAGGTAGAACTAGTAAGCCTTTACATTGCTGTTTAGAAAGAAAAGTTCATCTGCTTAGGATGAATAATTTGATTTTCATGAAATTTTAACAGTGCAAAGTTATTACATGATCCAGCCATTCTACTCCTAGGTATATACAAATAAAAATGAGACCAATCATACTATAACCTGCACACAAATATTCTGAGCAGCATTATTTATAATAGCTCCAATTCAGGAATAATACTAAACATCCATCAAAATGACAAATGGAGAAATCAAATGGAGCATAGTTATAGGATGGTCTAGGATCCAACCTTAAAAAGTAGTAGAATACTGAAATAAGCTGGTATCTGTATCAATCTTGGAAATGTTATGGTAAGTGAAAGAATTAATCAACAAATGACCTCATATTTTATAATTAAATATATATATATATATATAATATTCATAATTGGAAAGGCAGGGAGTAACTGCCAATGGATAAACAATTTGCCTTTTAGAAATTCTGAAAATGCCTTAAAATTCAACTGTCATACAGACTCAAAATTTTGTGAATATACAAAAACTCTGAAAAGTATGTATTTCTAATATGTGAACTTCATGAAATGTTACTTGTCTCAATAAAGTTGTTTTTAAAAGAAAAAGCAGTTAGGCTGTGTTAACTATTTATTAGCCATTTTGGTGCTTAACCCTTTTACTAAGTAGACCAATTAAGATAATTAAAAGTGATACTTTAAAATATATAACAAGTGTATACTCTACTAGAAACATAGCAGTGGGAAATAAAATGGAGCTAATTAATGACTACTACTACATTTTTAGAAATCATAAAAATATTTCTGTCATGGTTTATGTCAGTGGCCTCCAAGCCTCATGCCTTTGCATTATGCATTTTTGTGATTGGTTCATTGTCTAGTGCTTGGATTGATGGTGTCAGTGCTACACTCTCCTAGAGGGTGGAGCCAGGATGTGATGTAATGGCAGGAAGAAGGTGTGTCTCTCTCTTGCCGGTTTCTGCCTTGCTGTTTGCAGCCACCATGAACTGTGGCCCTGCCATGCCACCCTGCCTTGGAGCCAACTGATTATGGACTAAAACCTCCCAAAACTGTAAGAAATAAACCTTTCCTTTCCCAACTTTGGGCATCAGGTATTTTGTCTCAGCAATCAAAAAAAAGTTACTAAGACAATTTCCTTTTTCAATTCTTTGTTTTACTGTGAAATACAGTGAGGGCCTGGCATATGAAAAATATCTTACGGATTTTTCTTTCTGAAAAATTTTCTATATTTAATTCAATATTATTTTGGTAAGCTCAGACTATTAAGAATATTTTCTGGGTTTTTTCATTTTTCCTCTTTATGTAGAAATAAAGCAGGAGACTTCTGTAGCATCAGTTAGAAGTGTAAAATTATTTGAAAACTGTAGAATATTTTAGTAGTTGAAAATGAAACAAAACTATGGGTTTTTTGTTGTTTGATTAACAGGTTGTCAGCTATCTGTCTTCATGAAACATTCTAAAGTAAAAATATCTTAATAATTAACTTCATAGAAAAGTAAATGGAGGAGCTCAGTTGACCTAACAAATAATAGTTTAGATCATTTTATGTACAAGATGCTGAAACAGTAAATGTATGAGAATAAAAATGTGTATGTATTGCATAAATACCCAGAAGTATGACTGGATCATGTTTTTATTTCTGTGCAAATATTGCTTAATCTGAGTGGCAAAGCACAGACACATAAAGAGGATGAAAATCCATCTGTATGCGACAGGTATCTCAGTATACATGACACTGTGAATTTTAAAAACGAGACAGATTACTATAAGTAGGGATAAGGCAGTGCTGCTCATTTATGAATATTAAAACTGAAGCCTAGAGTGCTTAAGTGATTCACTTAAAATCTTTATGGTAAATGACATATCTGTTTTTAGAGCAAACAAGTCTACAAACTCTGATAGCCTACTGGTGGTAACATTTGGCCAACAGTTTATAATGCGTATTCATGCACAGTAAAGCTGTCACCAGCAGCACTGAGAATGAACACCTGTTGAAATGTTTGAAATGTTGTATTTGATTAGAAAGGAAACAGCATTACTGGAGTTCACACTGAAGGAAGATGAACCCATTAGGTCAGAAGACAGGATCCCAGCTAAAATCATGCTGCCATACCAAATGCCAAGAAAATTGTTTGGCAGCATCCTAAAGCTCCCTGCCTAGAGGCTGTATTTTCCAGCATGTCTGTCTCTTCTTCCCCTAGGTAACCGAAAATTTGCATGACATAAATAACAGCTTTTAACGCACCTTGGCTGGAGTTGAAAGCAAGGGCCGTCTATGGGGCATTTGTTGGGTACCTCTCAGCTTTGTCAACGATCTGGAAACACACATTAGGTGACATCTGCAGCAGGTGGCAGAGTATATGCTAAAAGATAGCTAAACAATTTTACTGAGTATAATTAAAGAAGACTGGACTACAGAAACGCTACAAGTTTCTTGATGAGAATAAAATATTTTAAAGATGTTAATTGCATTTCTAAATTATTTTATGTAAGTTGCAAATGAAATCTTAATCTTTTTTGCAATTTGGCAAAAGGACTGTTAAAATTTCTGTGGAATAATAAGTGGAAACAGAATTTTCCAAAGGAAAAATGATATATTTTTACCTATCAGATTTTAAAATGTTTATTAATATAGTAAATGAATCAGTTTATTGCTGGTCAACAAATAAATGAGAGTACCCCATAGAATCCTGAGTCAGAAAATAAATTACGAAGCAATGCGTGTAAGTCTGTGTGTTTATGTGTAGACAAGAGACAGGTTTCAATTAAAAATTTGACAGCAAAAGTGTTATTTCTGCCAATCTCTGGGTAGTTAAGTGAGAATTTTTCACTGTACTGTTTGTGTGCCTTAGATGCGTAAAGAAGCCAGAAAGTACTAACTGAAAGTTGAAGCCCTTCAGTTCCCCAGATAAGAAAAAATATTTCCAAGGTCTAAGTCACAATTGTAGAATGTGTAGATATTTCATTATTAGAGTGAAGCCGGTTAAAATCTTGCAGGTAAAGTAGGAGCTGAAAAGCTGGCCAACTCTAAGAGAATAAGAATGAGCAATTGCTGAGTCTAAAGTGACGGAGAAGAAAGGGATATGAACAGGACCATCAGCCTTTTGAAGTCTTTCCTGTCGTGATCCACAGTTAAAGATTTGTTAAAATTTTGAAAGTCCGTATCTTCTGAGGATATTAGTACTTTCTTATTTATACAACATATTTCTTTAAATAATGAATATGTCAAGTTGCTTTGTTAACAAGTGCAATGTAATTTTTTGCACAATTTATATAGGTACTCTGGATTTATATTAAGATGTATTGGCCTTCTACATTGAGTTTTTCCAAATTTTTAAAAAGAATAATTCATACTAATTTTGCTTCTTAGTTCATTAAGTCCCGAACAATCTATGAGGACAGGAATCTATTGCCATAATGCTTGCAAGAAAAAAACCTCACTTTATTTCCTACTTAGTTATCAATAGTGAAATTTATTTAAAGTTGAACCTTGATCTTTTTATTTCTTTAATTTAATGGTTTCTGTCATTCTAAATGCAGAAATATCTATCATGTTGTACTAATAGTTCTTTTTTCTTTCATAGGCCTTCAGAAAGACCAGACTGAAATGAATGAAAAATAATTCCAATTGTTCTGCACTTAAAACCCTCACATGGTTTTAAGGTTATTATTTTTTTTTTAGAATTGCAAAAGTTTATTTCTTTAAAAGTGCCTTCATCGCAAATTTAAAATCTGGTGAAATCCTTTTACCACCCAAAGATTTCATTAAATGGATGGAATAGCAAGTTTCTCATTTTAAAAGGTAGCATTGAAAATGGTCAAAGATGATCCCCATTTGTCCAACATCTAAGAAGCAGGGAAGTCTTCAAGCAGCCAGGGTTGGTAAGATCATTTCATGGCCCAGAATTCACAGTTCAAATTCCCTCACATAACAAGAAGTAGTAAAATTTCTTTACTCAACATAGGTCCCTGCAAGGGACAACTGCCTCCAGATGAAGCTCCTGGATGGATTCCTGGGTATTCAGTTTCATCTGACAGTGACCACAGGTGTCCCACTGCCCTGGATTTATGGCCAGGCTCTTCTCTTCTTTGTGCCATAAAGATTATTGGAAACTGTTTTGGAATGAAGCATATTATGGGGAGGTAGAGAGAAAAATCCAAATGCATCAAATTATATGCAGCTGAAGTTTCACTGAAAGTATTTGATTGTTGTTCATAAATTTTGATGTTGCAGCAAGCTAGAATATAAGTGAATTCAAAGAAGTCAGGCTGCACAATGGAGACAGCACAGCCGTGACACAGAGTAAGCTCATGGGGCTGGATTTGCAGATTATCCACCAGAGGCAACTGATCCATTCCCTCTAGGACACATTGTGCTGTGGGTTACTGCCAAATGGGCTTGAACATGAGTCAACTTGAAAAGCAGGAGAAGGCCTCCTAACCTACCTAAAGTTGTCATTGTTGTTTTAGACCTCAGAACAAGGAATCACCAGAAGCTGAAGATTAAAGGTTGTTAATATTAAATTTCTTCTTTTGTCATTTCAGATCACTTTGCTTTTAGAAAACTCTACATTTACATTTTTGTAATTATCCTTTGTTAAAAAATAACATGACATATTAAAAATAACCAACAACCACAACAGTAAAACTTATGACTAGAAATATAAAGGCAGGAGATCTTAGTACTGGTAATAATTCTGTTATTAATTTTCCCTGACCTTAAGGTCCAATGAAAGAGATTGGCACAGAGATTTTAATTCCACTCCTTTCTTTTTTTTTTAATATTCATTCCTTTGAGGATGTGATGGAGTTATAGACTACTAAAGTATGAAGTCTAAAGTCATACCTTTTAGTTTGTATGCCAGGTCCTTTTCCCATGTTTGAGAAGTTTTCTGCTATGACTTCTATAACTAGACTTTTTATGTCATTTGTGTTGACCTCTCCTTTTTCATGGACATCTATCTCTCTTAAATTATTTTTGTTTTTGCAGCCATTGAATTGTTATTTCCTGGTTCTTTATTATTTTTATTTCCTGTCTTCAAGGTCTGAAAGTATATCTTCAGTTTTTCCAATTTTTCCAGCTTTCAATGGAGGTTTTAATTTCTTGGCTATCTCTTTGTGTCTGTTTCATGCATTGCCATTCCTTCTTACATTGTCCACTCAAGGTTTCCATCATTTTTCTATGCTCCTCCTTTTTATCGGTCTTCTTTAGATATGCTCTGCAATTCTTTCATTATGTTTAAGATTTCTTCTTTTACTTAGAATGTTATTTTGATCTGATTTCTTTTACAGCTTCTGAAGTTGTTTTGTTACTTCATTTGCTATCCTCTTGGAGATTTCAGGTGTGACTTCCATTTTCCTCCTTTTCTATATCTCCCAGACTTGTTCTGTGTGGGCTGGAGGTCTGAGTTTGCTTTTGCTCCTTTGCCTTGACATTTTCCTAGATTCCTCCTCACAAGCCAGTTGCGGGGTCCCAGGTGCTTCCTACATGGCTGCCCTTCTGCAGTGTAGGGGAATGGCACAGGTACCTAGGTTGCTCCAAACTCAATTTCCTGGGCAAGCAGTGGGGCATAGGATGGGCTTCTACAGACCTGTGCAGCGTAGCTACACTGAGGCTTCCCCAAAGGCCATCAGGGTGTGTTGGCAGGGCTGCTTTTCTCTCAGTCGGCACGCCTATAGCAGGACTCCCCTGATGGCAACAGGACAGGGGCATGTTTTTTTTATTCTCCCAGCCTGCCCTTGCTGCTCACAGGAAGCAAGTGTCTCCAAAGGTGGCCTGCAGTTGCTCCCTGCCCACGCTGGTTACCTGAGAGAAGCAAGCTGCCCATGGTGGCATAAGTGCAGGGCTGGGTCTGGCTGTTTCTCCCAGCCCATGCTGGCTGCCCGCAGGAGGAAAGCCTTCCACTGGAAACAGGCAGCCAGGGGCAGGTGCAGCTGTTTCTCCCTGTTCAATCTGGTTACCTGAAGGAAGTAAGCTTCCTTGCAGGGGCTATAATGTTTTTAGTTGAATTTAAATGGAAACTTCATAGAAAATAATCTTATACATAAAGAAAATAATACAGAGTTGTAGAATTAGTTGTTATTTTTAGAATATATGACTATATAAAAATTAATAGAAAACATGAAAATGTCAACAATGGTTATATTATTATTTCCATATTTTTTGACTTTCTTGATTATTTTTGAAAATTAGGCAATATTAATAAAGATCACTTTGCATAAGCAAATGCAAAATTATTAATTCAACAAAAGCATTAACTACAGTTAAAAACAACAGAATTCTACTTAAACTGGAACGCAAGTATGTTAAGAATAATGAAGTTAGATTTCTAGCTAAACAGAGTAGAGCCAATCATGTACATTATTCTTATGAATACTCACTTTGCAAGTAGTAAATGATAAATCATATCTGTTTTGAGAAATACATTAACTCGAGCTATAAGGATATTTTATACACTTAGAGCCCAGTCTTGGATAATATCCACTTTTCAGTGGCATGCTGTTTCTAATTGTGCACCCTGTTTCTTAGTGGACTAGACTATAAGTAATGCATAGATTTTCTGTGTCTCCTAAAATTATTGCCATGGACAATATTTTATAATTTTTTAATGCTACTCAGAATGGGTGTGTCCTAAATTAGAAAGATTGTGAATGACTTAAGTCAAGGAGAAATTAGAACACTATATCTGAGGAATGAGACACTTGTCAATATTTTTATTAAATATGCTGAGGCTGTAGTTAGAAGAAAAAACCCCACTTACTATTTTTCCAAGTTCTTAAAGTGTTTACATTTCTTCTTATTCTAAAAACATAAAACAAAATTTTGAAACTGATATCAAAATAACTTACGTCTCTTACTCCCTAATGTGTTAACACTAGTGAAACATATAAATATAATTTTAATACAGTATGGAAGACAATTATATACTCTATCCGTAAAAAGGATAGTTACAAATTCCAAATTAAGTATTTTTGCTTTCTACATCATTAGTGAAAATAATTATTGATGAGAGAACTATAACACCCTTTGAAGGGGTTGACTTTCACATCCCCAGGAAAATATTGCAGTCTTCCCAAATTGTTCAGCCTCACAGTTTGAGAGACACTCTTCCAATTAGATAGAAAATCAGACAATTGCAAGAGCAATTTGCAATCTCCAGGTGATTTAGAAGACAAAAGTAGACTGTAGGCCCTATTATTATGCAAAGTGACAAAATAAAATTACTGCAGAGGCACTGTTTCTTTTTGAAGTTGAAGTCTTTATAAATAAAAGAGTTAAGTGATTTACTCTCAGCTTGCTTTCTATCTCTACTCCTCTATGTGAATCCAGCCTGTGTGATCAAACTGAAGTTGAGAAATAATGTTTCTTTTTAAAATTTATGGCAAAAATCACAGTAATAAAACAACACATCAACACATGTGACAGTAAATATTTTAGAAATTTAGAGGTTACACTAGCAAGAATGGTTTGTGTATTATTCATAATCTTAGTGAAACAAAATTTAGTCAGAATGTTAAGTGATCATAATAATTTAGTCTTAATGCCTCTTGACTATTCAATAACTAATGCATTAATTACAGTACTGAATACTTTGACAGGGCATATCCTGCTTAGTTGAAACTATGCTATTTTAAAAATTTATTTATTTACTTATTTTATTTATTTATAGATGACAGCATCTTTATGTCCTAGAAAAAGATGATTGACTAAAACACTATTCTTTATTAAGATAGGTATTTAAATGGGTTTCAAAGATAATATTATGATTTTTATGGTGACAAAATATCTGTGGCTCTCTGTCTTTTTCTCCCATTCACCTTCAACCTCTCTTCCATTCCATTTTTGCAAATGCTTTGTTTCTGCTTTTTCCTTCTTTTCTCATTTTTTCTCCCACTTACTTTCCCTCCGTTACCACCTTAGTCCCCTTTACCATTTGAACATTTTTAGGGGCATTTTACAATATCTATTATACATTTTATTTACATTTTCAGTTTCCCACACCAGAGAAACAGCGAAGTATTTACATGTATGTCCAATTTATTTCACTTAGAAGTATGCTCTCAAGATACATTGATTTACCTTGATTATCCTTATTAATGACTGAATAGTACTCCATTGCATAAAAAAACTCCACCACATCTTATTTATCCATTCATTAGTTGATGAACATTTTGACTGTTTCCATGCTTTTGGATTACACACTGTGCCAGTAAAAACATGAGTGTGCATATATCATTGTGTCATGATGATTTTAATTCTTGTGGGAAGAACCCAAGAAGGCGAATAGCTAGGTTAAATGGAACATCGAGTCTTAGTGCTTTTTTTTTTTTTAAGAATCTCCACATTGATTTCCACGGTGCTTACATCTGTCGACACTCCACCAACGGTGGAGAAGGGTTCCTTTTTCCTACAGGCCCACTAGCATTTGTTGTTTGATTTCTTGATGGTAGCCATTCTTTCCAGAGTGCAATAGAATGTCAGTGTTATTTTAATTTGCATCTTTTGAATGACCAATGATGTTGAACATTTTTCCATGTAACTGTTAGCTGTTTGTACTTCACCTACCAAGTGTCTATTCATTTTACATGCCTATTTTTAGATTGAGTCTTTAAATTTTGGGAGTTTTTTTGGAGTTCTTTGTATGATCTAAATAGAAGTCTATTGTCTGACGAAGAACTGGAATTTTTTTTTCTTACACTATAGTTTGTCTTTTCTGTTGGAAGTTTCTGTTTCTGTGCAGAATGTTTTTTTAATATGATGAGGTCTCAGTTGTTGATTCTTTGTGATATTCCCTGTTCAGTCGGGGTTTTGTTCATAGTCTTTGTATACACCAATGTCTTCAAGAGTTCTACATATTCTTTCTTGGAGCACTTTTAATGTTTCTGTTTTAATAGTTAGATCCTTGATGCATTTTGATTTTAGTGTAGAACTGAAGCCTGGTAACTACCTTAGTGTATCTCTTTGTGGTAGGGCCCCTCCTTAAATAATGCAGCAGAGGCTCCCTTTTAAGGAATGAGGACTTTCAAGGAATGGGGATCATTTTAAGGGTAAAGTAGGTCATCATGCATAATTAGTTACTAGGTAAACATCTGTAGGTTTAGCATGGCTCTGTGACAGTTATACATAATCTGGCTGCAGTTTGTTAGTGTGTCACCGTTTAAGAGAGACAAAGACCCAAGATATATATATTGGCCAAGACCTCACCATGGTAGGCACTCACCCTTTGGATATGAATGAACTGGGCCTATGCTAGTACAAATAGCTTTACTTCCTAGAAAAAGCCTTTTTGTTCTGTCTCTCTGTGAGAGAATCTCACAAAAGTATGATAGATTTAATCATTCATAACCTGTCATTCAGCTTTGACCCAAGCTCTTAGATATGGGTGAAATTTTTATGTTTCAGGAAATTAAGCAATAGTTTTCTGGGGGGGGGGGCCTTGGGGAAACATTAGTGGTGTTTTTCTATTTATATAGATACTATATTTCAATTTTGACTTGGAGTCCCTTCTTTGGAGTTTGTAGTGGTACAAAGTACTTCAGTGTCTTAAAAGCATATCGTTTAAGGTTCAGACTGATAATATTTTATTCTTATTTAATTTCATATCTCTTATACATTCTCTAAGAGTTAAAGTATATTTACATGAGTATTTCCATCCACTTTTGGAAATTTTTAGTAATTTAATTACAAAATCAAATGCCTTGTTTTAGAAGTACTTGCAAAAATCTTACGGTATAATACCTTAAATAAAAAATATGTAGACACTTGATGCTCAGGTCTGCCTTTGATGTCATTACTTTATGCAAATTTAATGAACAAGTTTTCCAATGAAACATAGATCATGTCTTTGAATTACACTTTTCATCATATGAACTCCAACGTGGACCCCTAAAGAGGAGATGGGGCATCTCAATTTGCTTCACCCATAGAATCGTAGGTTAATTGACTTCTTGTGGCAGAAAAGGAATTTCAGATTGTATCAGTGAGAAGAATAGGCAGATTTATTAGGTAGCGTTAAAGAAGTACATATTAAAAAAATAACAGTACATGAGAAGTACTGTGCTGTAGCACTGTGTGTGTGTGTGTGTGTGTGTGTGTGTTGGAAAAGCTGTTAGGATGGGCAATCTAATTGTTGCCTAAAATCTTTTCATCAAACCCTTTTACTTTCTTTGATAATCTTAAAGTCAGGTTACTACACTTTATCAGCTATATTACTTTATAGATTTAAGCAATTTGGGTGTGAATATTCTGGAAGAGAAAGACAGATAAGTCTGAGGAGCATGAACAAGGTGAGGGAGTACAGACAAGAGTAGGGAGAACAAAGATGGAAAATCTTGATAACTGTGTGTCCTGAAGTTACAATTTTCTTAGAAGTGGTTAAAAAGTTATTATTTTTCTTGTCTCATCTCCACCTATCAGAATTTCTTACAAGCAACTGTAAAATTTAGCAAGTAGAATGGGATAGCCAAAGAATACAGAATTGTAGAATTCACTCCTTCCAATAATAAATAATACAAGTAGGTTAAGTTAAATAAGAAGAAAAGCAAAATAATTCACATCTAAAATCTTTTTAAAATTTCATTTAATTTTTTCTGCCATACATGACTTAATTTGAAGCATTATAAAGCCCTGAAAGTCTTAGAAGCACAAAACGTCATTCACTCTGTGCCCTTCTTCCCCAGCATCTGAGAGACTGGCACTGCTGACTCTAACTGCTGCTCCTCATGTTTGCTTCTGATATATAAATAAAATGCTTTCACTGATATTTATTTATCTAAAAATATAATACAATATACAATTAAATTTGGAAGATGAAGAGTTTTCTCTCCTATATTTCCTATCCATTCCTTGCTCTCACTTCTCTCTCTTTCACCTGATAAAATTGGATTATTGTACAACTCTTTGTCAAACCAATGCTTACTTCTTACATTATTGTAATTTTGTTTATGCTGTTCATGGAAATACTGAAATACTCTAATTACCTTTTCTTTTTTATATTTTTGCTTTTCCTGATTGTGTTAATAATTGCTTTATTTTCCCTTTACCAAGTTTCTATATGCCTGTTAATCATCTTTGAGAGGCTTGGAAGGCTTCCTTGGATTTTGTTTCTGCTTGTGCATTTAGACTTAAAAGCAGTCATTAAATGTTAATTGACATTTTGTGCAGAATTTGACAAGCTGATTGATAAACTTCAATTCAGATTGATTAGATACTTACCTAGACACTTGGTTGGGCTTTGGTATTGGATAAAACATAGCTTAGTTTTTGTAACAAAATCTAAAATGGGTAAATTCTTAAACAGGATAATTTTTTATTATTTACTTTTCTTGTTACTGAGTAAATGTTCTCTCTCTAGAAATTCAGAAGTACAGACCCTCTTAACTTGAGATCTCACCATTCCCCAGGTCTTACTAACTTTTTAAAAGTTACCAGTTTTACTGACATTTCTGAAACAACCCTTTTGTTTTCATTGACTTTTTATATATGTTTGCTATTATTTTCATTCATTTCTGTTCGTTATCATGCTTCTCTTTTGATTTACTTGACCTAAAATCATTCTTCCATTCTAGTTTCTTACAGTAGAAGCTCAGATAATTTAGAGACATTTTATATTTCTAATGTAAACATTTAATTCTATAAATTTCCTTCTGAATTGTCCTTTAGCTGCATGATCCCCAAATTTGATATATTACTTTTACACGCAATTTGAAATATTTTCTAATTTGTCAGGCAGATTCCTGTTGAGTCATTTAGAAATATGTGTTTTTGTGTGTTTGTGCTGAGATGGTGATTTACCGTATTGTCTAGGCTGGCTTTGAATTCAAGTACTTCTTTCTACATCCTCCAGGCTAAGGACTGTGACACATTGTCAGCTTGGAAATACGTTAATTTTCATGTACTTGGAAATTTTCCAGATATCATACTGCTACTGATTTCTAGTTAAAATATAGTGTGACCTAAGTACATACTCTGGGTTATTCAGTTCTTTTAAATTTGTTAAGGTTTGTTTTATGACTCAGAATATAGTCTATCTTGGTGACCATTTGGTACGAACAGGAAAAGAATGAATATTCTATTATTGTTGGATGCAATGTTCTATTCATGTCAATTAGGTCAGATGGTCAATAGTGTTGTTCAGATCTTCTCCATCCATACTGATTTTCTGTCATCTTGTTCTATTGATTACTGAGAGAGTGTTAAACGGTGGCAGCTGAGTTAGGCCAACTGGGACTTTGTAGGCTAGTTTACTCTGAAGAAGATTAGATACCATGAGACAATTTTGATAAATGTGGTAGTAGTATATGTCATGTATTTTAAAAGAAAAATTGACTCCAAGAAAATAGATTGAAAAATGTTGAGGGTTGAATTGAAGCTTTGTTTTGGAATTAAACAGTTGTTATTAATAGGTATGTAGAAGATTTTGGCAAGAGTAAGATTTAGAACGATTTTCAAGAACTCTGCTGTGGTTTATATCTGGATGTCCCTGTGAGGGCTTCATGTACTCAAAAGCCAGTGGTGAGTGCCTTGGAAATTTAGTGAGAGAAGTACATTTCATCTCTCAGTAGGATGGAAGGAATAGAGGGGAGATTTAAGAAGCCTGAGCTAAAAGGAAGGCAGTTATGACTCAAGAGTGATAGGTTTACAACAGAGGTTGTGGCTAAGTTGCATTTATTAGAAAGTCAGTGTATCGTATGAGTGTATGGTGAGTTTCTATGGTGGTGTACAGGGCAAATTTTCTGAGTAACTGAGTCATTGTAACAGTGATACCCAAAGCCCACAGACAAATAAAATGAGAGTTTATGTGAAATTTGCAACATTGTTTGAAAAAATCTGAAAAGGATTACATTTCAGTCCAGCCAAATTTAGATACTTGGGGGAATATTTCCAAAGTACCAACTCAATTTATTTTTCTTCTTTTTTAATAATTGCTTTATATTGAACTTCATTCTTACATTGCAATTTTTGTCTTTGCACTGCTGGTCTAATGGTCTGCTGACATATCCATTATCTTTCAATGTCACTTCAAGTATGTGAAGGAAATTATCCTTGTGAAATTGATATAAAAAATATCAGTTTTTTGAAAGAGCAGTTTTGAGGATAGTGTAGTGAGTTTTTGGTAACATGTGCCAAGAAGAAGGAGAATATTCATCTAGAATATTATCCAGCTAGAATAATGGTTTTAGGAGAGAGAAGCTGTAATTAATGATTAGAATAAGGAAAATGTTTGCTGTATCTCCAGGTCTTGCAGTTAGAGGAGATAAGAGAAGCACAGCAATTCAATAAATTCTGTGGGAGCTGAAGCAGAGCAGAATGGAAAAAATGTAATAAGGAAAATTTGAAGATATTGTCAGTTTTAGACACAAAAGTAGAAAGGTTTTAGGGGTTGGGGATGGGAAATGGGTGGAAAAAGGGAGTGGGGACACTGGAATCTGGGAAATGAAAAGTAACATGGAACCCTCAGATCCCTGTGGTAACTGACACTAAAGGAGGTAAACTTTAACAATGAGTTCAGCCTTCTTGATTCTAAACAGACTCAAGAGGGATCTGTGGGAACCAGGGCCTAAGGTTGCAGGCTGGGTTGCCTTAGGAGGAAGTCATAGGCTTCCAGACTGACCTTTATTGGAGGACATCTACAGAAGGAAAGTCTAACTGTGAGCACGCAATAGAAATTTATTAAAGAGCATAAAATGACTTGCCTGGCATAAGGAGGAGAATGCAGGCAGCTGCACAATATAGAAGCATTATAGTATACTAATACTGTGTAAACTACATGCCTTTTCAATTTTGTTTAACATCTTTTCTGGACAAAGGCAGATACATTTTGTCTTTTTATTGATCTTTTCTAAATGCAGCTGATTATTTCAACAGACATTGGTGGATGATTTTGAAATTATATGAATTTCCAAGGGTTATTCAATCCTCTATATAAATTTAAAAATATCTAGAAAACTAAATCAGAGTGAATCTAACATTGCACTCTGTGTAAGTTATTTATTAAAAAATAAATAAATCATAAATTCGGTGGGCAAAGTTAATAACAAATAGAAGGGTTTGGGCAGGAAGGAGACCTGCTCTTTTTCTTCTGATTAACTGAGGGAGATTGATTTAAAACTTGTACTATCAAGCAAAATGCAATTTCTGTATTATCCCCAGGCTGTTACACACTGGTGAGAAACATAGCCGTGATCCATGTCTTCCCATTATGTGCACTTGCTTTCAAATTGTTAGTTCATTGGTCATCAATCATCCACTCTTTGACTCAGAAAACGTAAACCAGAAACACATTTCATTTATAGAACACTTTTCATACTTAGCAGCATGAGAAGCCGAATTCTTCTCATTGTTAAATTCAGCTTTATTTATTGCACTGGCTTTGTAAATATGTGTAGGGACAGTCACCAACATGCATAACAGGCCGAGAATGAAGCTCAAAATTGCTCCCTAGATGCTTTTCTAAACAAAAGGCTCCAAAATGGTGACTTTTAGCTCACAACTATCTAAGTTTTTTTCCTAACATGATGGCTGCAATCACATCCTCTAAACATTTAAGATAACGAAGCCGAGAACTTTAAAAGAAACAATCCTTCTTTGTTTATTCTTTATCATTTGTAAACACATATATAGTCAGTTTTATATCTGTGATTATCAAAATCCACAGACAAATAAAATGAGCATTTATATAAATTCTGGAACACTCAACATCCTGGGAAAAGATGTAATCTTTTAATTTTATAAATATTGACTATCATTTAAAAGTTAGCTTGTTTCCTGGTAGCTACTTTATGAAATAGTTGTTAATTTTTAAAACATTACAAGTGATTTGTACTTTTTAAGTTTAATCATCAGTTTGAAAAATTTGAAAAGGATTACATTTCATCCAGCCAAATTTAGCTTCGTGGCAGAATATTTCCAACTCAGTTTGTTTTTCTTCTTTTTAATAATTGCTTTACAATGAACTTCATTCTTGTACTGCAATTTTTTCTTTGCACTGCTGGTCTAATTATCTGCTGACATATACATTATCTTTTATAGTCACTTCAAATAGCAAAAAGATTAGTTGCTTATGATTTTCAGCACTTCTTTTGCACTTGCAACCAGTTTTTCCTGATTACTTCACTTTAATGGCCCACAAAATGCAATCAGAAGGCTCTAATGTCACATTGATGTAAGGTGTCTGTGACCAATGGAGAAGGCATAAAGATCTTCAAAACAATACTGCATACACAAGGAAACTACTTTCTTGGGGGGGAAATGAACAAACAAAAGCACAAACATCTGGAATATAGAAAAACATTGTAGAGAGAGAAAAAGAAAAACAGATTTATCTTATTGAGATGCAGCAGTTATTGCAAAACTTCCTAAATTCCTTTGTCAACCACATATGTGAGATTATCAGATAAGTTTCCAATGCATGGAAATGTTTTTATTTGAATATGGCATTGTACCAGTAGTCATGGATTTCATGATCCTAAATTGTAGAGTTCTCAGACAAGTTTTATTCCCATTTAGATAATCCTAATTTCTTTTTAAATAATGGAGCAAACTTCATGACATATATTCTTATGAGACCAAAGGGAAGCTTTATTTTGTGATTGTGAAGAAATGAGTTTGAGTGCATATGTCAATAGACCTCTATTCTTGTCTTAATATTTTCACTTTTTTTCTAAAATAGAGCATTATCTCATTCACTGGGAAGAAATTAAGGAGTGCCTCTTTTGGTGAGACGCTAAATCTTTTTGGACTAAAAATGTCATATATATGTTTCTTAAGTAAATGGTATGTTTTCTGTGTTGTAAGAGAATACATTAGTTTCTGTGTATGCAAAATGACTTAACGCTAGCTACGCCTACTGGAAATCAAAGGATATAGCAAATATATCAAAACATACAGACGTGTTTGTATTTCTCAACAGCTTCAGTGAAAACATAAAAATCTCTATTTGATTACTTAAAACAGGATGGCAGAATAGTTAACAATAGAATATACTATATTATTAAAGGAAGGTCAGAAACCAGGGAACACAGAAAAGCAGTTCAGGTAGGAAGTGTGGTGGGTTGATTACTGGTGATCAACTTCCAACATCAAGGTGAGCTGAATCAGCATGGTGCGGGGTGTGGAGGGCCCACCTGAGGACTGTTGCCAGTGACATAGAAGAGGAGAACTGAAGAGAAAAAGAAGTGTTGTTGGTTCTCCTGTTGGTTCTCTTGGAGGAACTTGTCGAGCTTCTTTCCTGATATGAACTTGGCAGTTCTCATCATCAGGGAAGCTTGGGACCTTGTTGTTGCTGAGAATGGCTGTGATTCACTTTGGAGGAGCTCTGGTCTTTACCTTGAGCATTGCTTTCTGGCTGCAGAGGGGAAGAGAATAGGCTGTTCAGTCTCCTGGAGAACCTGTCACACTGTCCTGTATTAAATTGTTTTCCTTGTAAACTCTACAACAGGAAGAAAAAACAAAATTAGGGTTGGAGTGTAGGGAGCGGCATGATAGCCTCACTGCTGCCATCCCATCCCGCCCTCCTGTGGGCATTTAGTGCGTCTGCCTACATTACCCATGATCCTCTCTGCCTGGCCGGACATGACTGCGACCTATCCGGTCTCTCCACAACATCTCTGCCTGATGATGACAATTTCCTGCCCTCACCCTATATAAACCATGTTTACTTCCTCAATAAACGAGACTTGATTGGAACTGCTCAACTTGTCTCCATCTCTCTTTCCTCTTGCCCTGCCCACCATCCCTGTCCCCCCTCCAGGTGAGACCCACGGACTGATCCGCGGGCCAGATCACTGGAGATGTAGTTCAGTGGTAAAGCTTGTGCTTAGGATATATAGGTCATGGGTCTGAGTCCCAGGATAAAAAACAAAATAAACAAAACAAACACAAAAACAGTGTGGAAGTCTAAGAAAAAATGAAATAATAAATGACTTTTTGAGTATCATGGTGAGAGAGGGACACAGAATTATTTTGATGAGAACTGAAAATGTCATGGAAATAGCTGTATGCACTTCTGAATGATACCAATGCACTTACTCTCTCATTTTTAGAGTACAATTTAATATTTGGCAGACCTCTTTGCAACCATTGCAGAGGATGGTTTTTTAGCTTCTGCTTTATAAGTAGAGAATACAAACAAGCAATCCCATGGTGGAAGACAGGAGAAGAATCTAACACAGGTTGATATTCAGTTTATATTAGTTAAAGTAACAGTTAAGAAAGATGTGACTGGCAATTGGCAAAATTAAAATCTAGAATGCAAGCAGGAAAGATGAGAGGAGATTGAATATGAAAATCATCACGAATTGAATAAGATTCCTTAAAGACAAGATCATTGCTTTGATCAGAGCATGAGTCACCATAAGAAGTTTATTGCCAAAATGAAAATTCAGTTCTCACGTTTCATCAGTTTCTAATGCTCACAAAGAATTAAAGAATGTAATAGAAAAAAAAATTCAATGATCAAAAAGTACAAGACTCTTGAAAGACGTAATATCCACTGAGTTAGTTTTGGTAATCAGGAAAAGAGACGTGGTGGCTTTAAAATTTGTACAAACCATGAATTGATACTTCTAGAAGAAAATATGGCAAATGTTTTTAGTTCTACTTAAAATACTTTTTAATTAAAATGAAAAAATTTTAAATTATGATGACAATTATTATACAATTATGATACAAGAGTATAATTTACCAGGCAACAAAACTCAGAAACAAACCCATTCAGTTTATCAATCAGTCACTTACTATTTTTCCTTGTAATTAATTATACAATAAATGGGTTAATTTCCTAAACTCCAAGAAAAAAGATTTTGTTTACTGTAAAAGTGAGTCATATATTTTGAAAACTTCTCTTCTAGAGAAACTATTTTGATTAATAGTTAAAACATAAAGAGATGATTTCAGAAAAATCAATAAACATTTATAACTATTAAGTGTCATTTTATTCGATCATTTCTGAGAAATTTGATCATAAGTATGGCCTTCTCTGTATTTGTGACTTCATTGTGCGACACAAAATTCTTAAGAATGAGGAAATGGTGTGAATAAGAAACAAAAGCCTCCTACGTGGCCTTTACACATCCATCAGTACATTATATACAATGACCCTTCTTTAGTGGAAGTAGAAGTTTTGTGATCATAAACTCAGGTATTTGTCTTAATTGGAAGAGTTTGAAAAATTGTTCTATGCCACATGTATACCATCTCTTATACATTAATCACAAATAAAATGCATTTTGCTAAGTAGAAGGCCATATTATTTTAAATACATGGTTCTGACATAATCATCTTAGGTGTATTCCCAGCTTTGCTCTTTCTTCTCCTTATTTGCCTAATTTACTTACTGAGTTTGAGTCACAAAGGATCATTCCTCAGTAGGTTTAGTATGACAACTGAATTTATGAAGTCTATAGTTCAAACCTAGAACAGAAAAGCCTCTCTAATAAAAATTTAGCTACTATATTTTGGGTAGCAAAGCTATAAGAGTAAGAGAATGCTTGCCACTTCTATATAAATATATATGTATTTTTTCCTGTGTCATAAAGTACAAAAAATGTTAGTTTTCTGTTTATCCAACCTGGAATGTTGCAAATTCTAGTGTAAATATCTTTTAATTTAGTTGTAAGTCTCGCCTATATGTTGTAGATTTGCTTTGCCAAGGTCACTCAAATGAATGAAGAATTAACATGCTATTTCCTCTTTGCTTTATTGCATTAAATAATGCTAAATCAACTGTGAGATCATTTATAGGTAACTTCTACTTCAAGCCATTCAATCCTTAGAGAACCAACAATTTTATAATCTTTACCTCCTGATCCAGCCACAGATCAGTCCGTGGGTCTCACCTGGAGAGGGAACGGGGATGGGGGGCAGGGCAAGAGGAAAGAGAGATGGAGACAAGTTGAGCAGTTCCAATCAAGTCTCATTTATTGAGGAGGTGCCTTCAGCTTATATGGAAGTGGGGTCAGGTGGGAGAGGATCATGGGTAATGTAGGCAGACACACAGGATCATGGGTAATGTAGGCAGACATAAAGGATCATGGGTAATGTAGGCAGATGCACCAAATGCCCACAGGAGGGTGGGATGGGGTGACAGCAGTGAGGCTATCATGCCACTCCCTACATCTCCTCCCTTATCATTTTATAAAATCAGGAGTATGGCAGGTCTTGTGAAGACGGTGCCTGTCTTGGGACATGGACTCCATATGTGAACCCGACTGAGCCTTACCCGTCATGGGCCTGCAGGACAGCAGTTGGTCCTGTTCCTGTCTTAGGTGGCTGGTGGTGTAGCACAAATGTCCAAGTTGCCCATCTCTGGCTGCCCATCTAGTACCTCAAGGCATCTGGGCCACATCATCAATATGGGCCATTTGTGGGAATCGTTTCCAGATAAGTTTGTTGATCTGCTATCTCCAGTTGATTGATGATAATGTACCTGAAAGGGCCATGAATGCATCAATTGTATCCTTAAGAAGCCTCATGATCCTCTGGAAGATGCAAGGGCCAATGGTTAGAAATAACAATAAGGCAGCTAGGGGTCCCAGAAGGGGGGCAATATAAGGGAAGAGGCCCCCCCACATGGAGGAGAAGGGCCTAGTAGACATTTGTTGCCAACGTTGTCTGAGTCGATCTTCTAGTTCTTGGAGTTTTTCATGCATAAGGCAGGACCGGTTGACATAAAAGCAGCACTTTTCCTGTAAGGCAAGACAGATCCCTCCCTATTCTGCTGTGAGTAGGTCTAGCCCTCCTCTATTTTGTAGGATGACCTCTGCCAAGGAGTCTAGTTGATTTTGGAGAGTCTGTATAGTGAAGGATAAGGCTTGATGTCTTCAGATAGCTGGTTAGATAAGTCAGAATATTTGTCTAGGGCAAGTGCAAGGCCAGCAGTCCCTGTGGCTACAGGGCCAGTGAGGCCCATTCCCACCAAGAGCCGGATTAGCATTATCGCTCTTTTTTGGCGGCCAGCAATATAATCGAATGTTGGCACTGGGATAGGTTGGTCACCTGGGGCAATATCTATGTCAGGCAGGAGGGAAGCAGTCATGCATGTACCTGTCCAGTTGGATGGAAGATAAGTATAGGCTCTATTATTACCACAGACAAAAATGTGTCCTGTCGGGGGGCACAAGGGGCCTGTATGATTGATAAATGAGACACAGGCAGCGGACAGGAGATGGCCCATATCTATAAGGGTGGAATCATTTTTTAGAGAGCCCTGTAGGGAGGTGATGGATATATTAGATGTTATCAATGGCTGGACCAGAAATGATTGGGAAGGTCTACAGGTGAGATTATGTGGGTCATGAAGGGAGTCAATCGTTGAGTTGGAGAGGATGGCTAAGGGCATAGGAGTGCCTAAGGCCATACATATCCAGCAATCTTGCACTAAGACAGGGTTAGTGAGATTAAGTACATGGTGAGTGGCTGAAAGGATATCATAAGTTTGTGGGTCTAAATCCATAGGGCGAATATAACCTGAAAGATCTTCTTCCTTTTTATGTAGTTTAATTGCAGCCTGACAGGCAGAATTTGCATTTTCGTAAGCCAATTGTTTGATTAGATCAGGGTTGTTCTCAGAGGAGCCAAAAAGATGCTCAGTTGCCTGTAGGAGGCGATCAACAAAGTCACACAAAGGCTCTTTGGGTTTTTGTTTAATTTTTGTGAGAGAAGAAGCAACTCTGCCACCAGAAGGGAGCTTTCTCCAGGCTGTAGTTGCTGCTAGGGTAACTTGTACAAAAAGGCCTGCCTCATATCGCATTTGGGCCTGTTGCATTGCATAATGGCCTGTCCCTGTTAACATGGGAAGGATATAGTGATTTTTCGATTAGCATTTTCTTTGGCTAAAAGTTCACCTTGATCTTGGAATTCAGCCTTCCAAAGCAGATGATTGCCCCCTGAGACTGTAGCTCTAGTTAAATCTCTCCAATCTTTAAGTGTAATCCAACCTTGGGTCAAGGAATCTAGGACCACAAGGGTAAAAGCTGCCGTAGGGCCATATTGAGATACTGCTGTTTTTAATCTTTTAGGGCGGTTAGGCGTATGGACCCTATTAGCCCGTGGCCCCGGGGGTGGAGAGTCTGTTTCTGAATCACTATCATGTGGGTCAGAGTCATTTTATTCCTCGCTATCACTAGTTTCTTTTTTTTAATATATTTTTTTAATAATTTTATTTAAAGAGAAAACAAAACAAAACAAAACAAAACAAAACAGAATAAAGGGTAGTGACAATACAGTATTCCAAGGAAAAAGGAAAAAAACAACAACAAAAAAACCTAAGAAATTATTACTTGACAAATTACATACTGACTTCTTGGAAATAGTTGTTTAAATTACAACATTAAAACATGTAAAGTAGACATTCAAACAGTGAGACTGTTAACAGTTCTGCTCCATGATCTAACAAAAACAGCAATATGGTCATCCATCTTACCCACTCAAATATACATGCAATTCTATCAAAAGGGTAAAATTAAACACAACAAAACAGAGCAAAGCAGATCACAAGAAAGCAATGTAAGAGACAAA
>PVJX010009109.1:0-12687 GCA_004027295.1 Dolichotis patagonum
TTTTTTTTGCATACTGAAAGTGTTCAGTCATAATCATCATATGCTAAATTTAGCTTAGCATCAAAATCTACTGCAGCTTTATAATTTAGTACTGTAGAAATTTTGGTGATACAGAAATTTTACTCCTGAGTATAGCTCCATCCCATTTGTTATTTTATTTATATATTGTCTATATTAAAACACCAACAATATATCACTATAACTGATATATTATGTAGTCTCAAGTTTTTTTAGAGAAACTGAGCAGAGCGCCCATATTTATAGAATTTGTTATATTATCATTTTTATTTGCCATTTTTGGTTCTTTTGATTTGTAACTGTAGATGTGAGTAGTTTTATGTTTGTGTGTATGTGTTTTGTTGCTGTTGTTTGTTTTTGAAAGATTCACACTATGTACGTCAGGCCGACCTTGAGCTCACATGTGTACCCCTGCCTGGCCTTGACTCTCTAACAACCCTCCTGTCTCAGCCTCCTTAAAGCTGGGATTACAGGTGTGCATCACATAGCTGGCGTGTTTTTGCTTTTCCAAGGCAGAATCTCTTTATGTTGCCCAGGGTAGTCTCAAACTCCCAGACTGAAGTCCTACTGCCACCTCAGGTTCTTGAATAGTTAGGATTTTAAGTATGTGCTACTGCAGCTGGCTGTGGATTTGAAATACTGTCTTGAATCCATTCCTTACTCCTATATAGTTTTGCTTCCACTTTGCTGCTATACAATGTTATTACCAAATATATTACATTTTAATATATTAGAGACCCAGCAATAAATAATATACACATTGTTTTATGAAATTACTTTATAAATCAGCTCAGAAAAAAGAAACATACTATTGATTATATACCATCTTTTGTGTTTCTTACGTAATTACCTTTATCAGTGTACATGCTCTGTGTATATGTTCACATTGCTACCCGGAGTTCTTGATTTCTGCTTGAGTGTATCTTGTCAAGCAGATATAAGGATATAGCTGCGCTAGCAAGAACTCTCAGGCTTTGTTTACCCGGGAATGTCTTTAATTGTCCTCATTTTCAAAAGATAAAAGATAATGTGGCTCGATGTAAGAGTCTTGTTTGGTAAAATTTTATCTTCAATGCTTTGAATCTACCACCCTGCTGCCTTCTTACCTGCATCGTCTCTGATGAAAAACCCGATGCCGATCTTACTGAGGACTCCTTTTGTTTGATGAGTGTTTTTCTCTTACTGCTTTTAAAATGTTTCTGACTTTAGTTTACAGCATTTTTCCTCTGATGTGTCTGGAGCCAAACTACTTTGTTTTTGTACTTACACAACTTTTTGGTTGTACAGATTAATATTTTTAATTGCATTTGGAAAGTTTCAACTTTTGCTTCTTCACACACTTGTAACACTTTCCTCTCTTCTTGCTAATTCTTTCATGTATATTTTGGTGCATACAATGGTGTCTCATGTTTTCACTGATTTTCCTTCTTCCAGCTGAGATCTACTGTTTGAACTTTCTGACTAAAGCTTTCATTTTGAATATTGTACTTTTCAACTCTAGAATTTCTGTTTCTGGTTAAAATAATTTTACCTCTTATTGATGTGACATGGCCATCATCCGCTGTTTAATTTTTTAAGTATGTTTCTTTTAGTTCTTTCAATATATTTATAATAGCTTCTTTGAAGTGTTTGCCTGTTTTTTTCACCATCTGGCTCTTCAATTCCATGTCTTTCAAACTATGTCTCCCCTGGCTTGTCAAATATTGAGAGGCATATTAAAATATCCCAGCAAATATTTCCATACATTTTTCCTTATATTTGTCACTCCTAATTTTATAAATTTTGGTATTGTTATGCTCATGAAAATTTTTTCTACTATCATTTTATTAAATATTGAACAAATATAAATTAATATTTATGAGATAAGTAATAATGACATAGAAAATGCTCATAAAATTTGAGAAAAATATTATCATTAATTTTTTTCACTTTTCTATTTTACAGAATGAACTTAGAGCATTTATACTACAAGATATCAAGACCATTGTGTTACCACAATATGACAACATGGTATTTTCACAGTGCAGATAGACTATTGGAACAGGACAGAAAGTATAGAATTAAACTTATTATTTAAATATATGGGTATTGCAGCTGGGGATATAGCTCAGTGGAACAGTACCTGCCTGGCAAGCTCAAGGTCATGAGTTTGATTCCCAGTACTGGGAAAAATAAATAAATAAATAAATAAAAGGGCATTTAATTTATGACTAAAGAGAGAAATGAAGAGCAGTAGATTTGATTTCTTGTAATTCATGTATTAATAGCAACCTGTGTGATATATATATTTTACCTGATTTGGAGTTTATTCTTTTTTATTTATTTGAGACAGAGTCTCACTATATGGTTCAGACTAGCCTTAAACTCACCATACCATCCAGGCTGGTCTCAAACTCACAGTGATCCTCCTGCCTCAGCCTCCCGAATGCTGGGATGGCAAACATGTGCCATCACCCAGTTTGAAGCTTTATTCTTTAGTCTTTTGACTTAAGATTACAGTTTTATTTTTAAATTTATATGTGGTCAAATATATTGAAGTTGTCTTTTTTGGAGTCTATGTCTCATGAGTTATGTATTTAATTTAAAGTGGTATAAAGGATTGATTAGGCACAATTTTAAAACTATACAGTCAAAGGCCCTGAAGAGACGGGTGTAGTATAGTTAGGAATTGGGGATATTTATATATTTTGGGGAAAGGAAATCTGTGGAATCTGTGAACCTATAGAAAGTTTGGGCTTGGTTTGCAGGACAAAAGCAATGGTCCACCAACAGGAATAAGGATAATGGTTCATTTCATTAGGAAAAGGATGGCCTGTTCTACAGAAGAAGGGCAGCTGCTCAGTTTATTATAGTTTTAAAGTCAGATTTTTGCCCTTTGCCTTATCAACTAAGCTAATTTGTGGGCTTAAACTGTCTTTAAGGGGTTTGGGGGATGATGGGTCTGGAAAAAGAAAGCCTGGTGAGTACAGACATGGGGTGACTTTAATTATAGCCTTAAGTGACTGCCCCCTTAAAAGCCTAGACAAACACACACACACACACACACACACACACACACTGGTACTGGGGATTGAACCCAGGGTCTTTGCACTAAGCTATACCTTTGGCTCTTTTTTATTTTTTATTTTGAGACAGGGTCTCACTACATTGTTCAGGCTGGGATTTAAACTTATGATTTTCCTGTCTCAGCCTCCTAGAGAACTGGGATTATAGCCATGTGCCACTACCCCAGTTTAAAGTGTAACTTAAAAATTATGCTGGGAGTGGTGGTGCAGGCCCATAATCCCGGCACTTGGGAGGCTGAGACAGAAGGATCATTGCAAGTTCAGCCTGGGCTACATAGTGAGAGTCTGACTCAAGAAAAACAAACAAATTATGGTTTTCTTTGTCTCTTTTGTACCTATCTTTCCTTCTTCTATTCTCCTTAAATCCTCCCCACTTTCAGACTTTGATCCCTTATTTTACAGAGGGGTCAAAAGGGTACAGAGGGGCCCAAAGTCCTTCTTATGCCTTTTTCAGGTTGGGGGGGGTGGTACAAATTCTGCCTAGTTATGAGTTATCTAGCAGAACTTTCTCCAAGCCTGGTTTATAAAAATATTTTCCTCTAATGATTTAAAGGTTTTATTAATACTTAGATCTTTAATTCATCTAGCATTTCCTTTCATAAATGGTCCATGGTAGGCATCTAACGAACAGCCAGTGGTCTCTTTCTCATTTATTGAATAAACCTTCTTTTCCCATTTATACTTTTCATTGTCTATCTTCCCACATAAAACTGGCTATGCTTTGGGACTGTCCTGTGGCACTGGTCTATTTGGCCAAAGTCATATTATTTTGACAGTTACCAGTTAATTGCATATTTTGATTTAATTGTCTCATTAATTTTTCCCTATAGTTAACTGAAAGGCTACTTGTTAAGGTCTTGTGAGTCCAGATGCCCTGGTCTATCATACACAGGCCAAGGCCAGGCAAAGCACAGATTCTAAGTGATGCCTCTGAGGTTAGGATTTGTAGAAGGAACCACAAAAATGCACTGGATGGAAATACGATCACTAGTTTCCATTGGGCCTCATGCTGCCCCAGTGTCTTGCCTTTCCAGAGTCAGTTCTTTTCCTAATATTCTTAGCTTCAATTTCACACTTAATTTTCTCTGTAAACCACCATCTCTCCATGTATTCTTCCAGGACAAACTTTTATTTTATAAAGTAAAAACAAACCATAATATGGAAAACCCTTCAATTTTCTAATGGCAGACTTTCAAACTTACACATCTAAATGCATCCTTTCCTGCTCTCCTGCTGAAAGGAAAGTATTGTCCCACCCTCTCCCTCTCTCCCACACTAGAGTAAATTGTATTGAGATCTGCTCCCCTCCCCTCCCCTGCTACAGTCTGAGGGAATGGCTCCTCTCTGCTCTGTTTCAACATGCCAGTCCCACCCAAGCCTACACACACGCACACACACACACACACACACAGAGGCATCCACACCACTACATACACAGGCATCCATGTAGCTTGGGCTGTTGATGGCATCCAACTTGCTACCTCTTTGTGCTCAAATTTGCATTTCTAGAAAAAGCTGTCTAAACTCATTGATTCTTTTCCTCTCATTCATTTTTCAGCCTGCAGTAAAGGTTCTTTTATTTGCTTCTTTATTGTTAAGTTAGTGTCTCTGCTTCCAAACTTGCTATCTTCTGTTCTATTTCTCACTCTACCGGACACAATAATCCTTTGAAAATGCAAATTTGTACACATTATTCCCTTTCTTAAAAAACTTTCATGACTTCTTATTGATCTCAAGGTAAGATCCAAACTCCTTGACATCCTGTATCTTCAGTCTCCTCCACCTCAGCTCTCTCCAGCCCAAATCTCTGGTCACACCAGGCTGCTCACCGTCCCTGGGTTCGGCACTGTGGCTTCTGCTCTTTCTGCACCACATTCAGTGCTCCATAGGGAGATAAGCCTGTCCTAAGCACCCCTCTAAGACTGAAGGAGGCGCCCCTCACACTGTCTCCCCAGTACCAGCACTTATCCCTACTGTGTGGGGCTTCACACCATTTACTTCTCTCTCTGTGTCAACTGAGAATACAGGATTTTTTTTTTTTAGACAGAGTATTGCTAAGTCACTGTTGCCCAAGCTGGACTCGAACTTGTGACCCTCCTGTCTTAGCCTCCCAAAGTGAACTTTGCCCATCAAGAACAGAGTCCTTTCTTAATCATCTAACCCCAATAGTTAGCGAAGTGTCTAGAGCATCTCATATGAACCATGGCTATTTATAATGAATAAATAGCTTCTCTATTAGCTTGGGAGTGCAACATGTACTTTTTTTTAACTAAAGAAAATTATTTGCATAAAAGTTACCATCTTAACTTTTTTTCATTTTTGTACTGAGGACTGAACCAGGGGCATAGCTCTACCGTTGAACCCTTTTTATTTTGTTTTCTTGTTTTGATTTGGTTTTGGTTTTTCTGAGACAGGTCCCAGTACATATATAATTCAATCTGGTCTCAAACTCACCATCATCCTCCTGCCTCGGCCTCCAGAGTACTGGGACTACAGGTGTGTGCTACTCTACCTGGCTTTTATTTTGTGTTTTGAGACAGGCTGGGCTTGAACTTGCAATCCTCTTGCCTCAGGCTTCTGAGTAGCTGGGACAATAGGCATACACCACTACACACATTTCATCTTAACCATCTTTTCAAGTGTACAATTCAGTGGTGTTAAATATATCTACATTATTGTGAAATGGATCTCCAGAACCTTTTTATCTTACAGAACTGAAATTCTGTACTCATTAAACAACGCTCCACCACTTCCTCCCCCCTTTCCCTGTTAAACATCATTCTACTTTCTATATCTATGCATGTGATCACTTAACATAGCAGCCAATAGTTTATATAATGGAATATTTCAGTATATGCTTTTTGTGACTGGTTTTTGTTACTTGACATAATACCTCAGAATTCATCCATGCTGTAGCATGTGACAAGAGTTCCCTCCTTTATAAGACTGATAGTATTCTGCTATTTGTAATACCATGTTTTGTTTATCCAGTCATTCATAAACATTCATGAACATTTGTATGGCTTCCACTCATTACTGATTTTGAAAAAATTTTTGCAATGTTTGGGCTTGAACCCAGAGCCTCATGCGTGCTAGGCAAGTATGATACTGCTGTGTCATACATACTATTATTGGAATTTCCTAGCTATGCTAAAATGTTATCTGGCTGCTCCTTCTAATAGTGGCTCATAAAAAATAAATAAAATAAAAGTGGCTCACCAATTAAACATTACCAAGTTCTGCATTGTTCATCTCCCCAGGTTTTTCCCATCTTGAACACAGACTGGAACAAAACAAAAAAAGTAGTGGCAGAATTCATTTGAAAAAGTAAAAGTGAGGAGTGAGGGAGAAACTGGCTCTGGAGAGAAAGACTGGGCTGAATACAAGAGAAAAAAAACAAGATAAAAGAACACATTGGAGAAAGTGGGGTGGGCTATCATGACAAAAACCTCGATACTACATTCTTGGTGTCTGTGTCCTTTTATACTTTCCGAATCCTGAGAAAACCTGTGAGAACATCTACATCCGGGCCTTGAGAGAAGGTGCTGCGATCCCATGCCAACTGGATGACATCAGGCCTAGCCCATTTCACTGATAACCCACCTGAGTTCTCTGGAGACCTCTAGGTGCAGGGCTTTGAGAACTGTTCTCGCACGTGTTCTGGGGTCGTGTGATTAGCAGGTCAGCTCTAGCACGCCATAATCTCTTGTGTCAATACTGTACCCATCCTTCCACCTGTGGTTTTTTTCTTTTTAAACTGGGGATTGGACACGGGGGCTTCACACTGAGCTATATCTCTAGCCCTTTTTATTCTTTATTTTGGGACATAGTTTTCTTATGTCACTAACTTGCCCAGGCTTGAATTTACAATCCTCTTGCCTCAGCCTCTCAGAGTGCCAAGATTACAGCACTATACCACTGCACCCAGCATTACAAATTATAGGCATATGTATATATATATATATATATATATACACACACACATACTTTTTATACTTCCAGAAAGCATATATATATAAACTTTCATTACTATTAAATATAAACTTTGATTACTATTCTAAAATTATTTCCACTTTTTCTGATGAAAAGTTGTTATTATAGACAGCTGAGTTACATAGCAATATTATAGATATTCAGACAGAGCTGGGCCCTTGGAAAATGTCAGAAGACAATTGTGGCTGGAGGCACATTCATTGAAGGTCAGGTCTCAGGATAGAGAAATGACTACATCCAAGCACTTACCCTAAGGAAGAACAGCGGTGATTGATAGTCTAAACAGGCATCAATCAATCACCTTTGGTGGGGAACCAAAACCTCCCTTTCAGGAAGTGCATTTTTAATGTGATTTGGTTCCCTATTTGATCCCCATTTAATCAATATTACCTAAGCGATTATACTGTAATCTTATTGATTGACCATAGTTTTGTGCCACCTCATAACCACCTTGTGATTTCCCAATGGATCAATTATCTAAGTGACTTACTTAATTGTAGTTTTGTTCCCCCTTATAGCTGCCTCACCTCATGGCTTTGTTCTATAAAACTCCCTTGAGAAGCGGGGGCCCTGTAATCCACCACTTGGGAATCCTGCTTCCGTCGAAGAGAGAAGCTTGCTTCTCTCAGTAAATTCTTCCTATGCTTAACCTGTTGTTCCTAGAATTCATTCTTCAATTTTAGAGAACATGAACTTGGTGTATCAGACACCTAGCAGGCTGGGAGTTATATTTCCCTTATATTACTTAGATTATTTGGAGGTCCTATATCATACTCTGGTGGATTAACCAATGGTCAACTTGTAACACCCAGCTGAACTGAATCAGCATAGTGCTGGGTGCAGAAGGCCCATCTGAGGCTTGTTGCCAATAACATAAAAGGAAACTGTAGGGGAAGATGGTGTGCTGTTGGTTCTTTTGGGGGGAGCTCTGGTGCTTACTTTGAGCGTTGCTTCCTGGCTCCACTGCAGATCCCCCAGCCTGCTGGCACAGATCCTTCATCCTGCTGGTGCAGACTTTTTAGCTTCCCCCACTGACCTTTGGGTCTTCCTAGCACAGATCATTTATAGCGACATGCATGAGACACAGTCATGGGCTCCAGGGCATCAGCTGGACTTGTGCAGGGCATCGCTATGGGATCTATAAGGTTTGAATCAGACCTGAGTCTCCCAGCCCCCAACCCGCTTGCCAGCAGAGGTGCTACCCTCTACAGGGAACTCAGCTCAGCACCTGAGGCTGTCATCAGCACGCACAGAACGTTATGGAGGAGATAAAACAGGAAAAGGAATTTTGCAGGTCCTGGGATATTCGGAGACATCTGGAGACACCTGAAAATTTACACTGGACACTTCAAAGACTCTTCCCAATGAGGTGCAAGACTTCCAGAGAACTTTGACCATAGATATTTATTGGGATCTTCCTGCCTAATGTCCCCTGCCTTCTCTCTGTGTAAAAAGGACACAGTTCTCTTTGTTGGGGCAGACAGTCTTATTGAGCTCTCTCCCTCCCTGTACCCAGGCACAATAAATTCCAGCTCATTTGGCCTTTACATAAGCTTTGTGGTCTCTGTCCCCACCCCCACCCCCAGCTGTATGTTACCTATATTTTGACTCTTTGGGTGAATATTATAAAACAACCCTATAATTTATGTGCCCTGTATTAAATCTATTCCCTTGTTAACCATAAATAACATAGTCCCTATATCATTATTATTAAAATTATATATTTTAATATGCATTCCACTCCATGAATCCTTATTTTAAAAGAAACGTGTAAAATTTTTAATTGGTACTGAAGAATGAATTTAATGAGATTTTCCTAAGGCCATTTTTAAACTTAGAAATAAAAAATTCTTACTTAAGAGTTACTTAAGAGTCTGTAAGTGGAAATGCATGCATATTTCTTTCAAAGCTAAATGTGCATCTGGTTTTAAAAGAAAGAACACAAATAATTAGTCTTGGTTTTGCTCACTCAACAGACAGCCCAAAGGAAAACACTTTTCATCAGCACCTGAGGTCAGGTGGAGGGAATAGAGCGCTGTGTCCTGAAGGTTAAATTATACACAATCCATCCAACTACTCAGTCATGATTCCCTCAAGGGATAAGAAGACAAAGGAAAGATGATTTTTAAAAAATCTGGTAATAGACTCAGTCTTAATCCAGCTACTTACGGCAATTATTCACCGTAGGTGTATGTTTTTTCTCGGGCGTGACTTCATTTCTTCCTGTTGATTTTGAGAATTTGGTCACTCCTGGTTAGGATTTTTTCAAATGACATTTAAGTAGATTCTTTCTCTGCTATTGTAAATAATATAACTTGCTTTCTTGTATCTTCACATGCGTATGTGATGATTTTCTTAGAATAAATGACTGAATTAGAATGGTTGTCAAAGGGCATGTACAATTCAAGGGTTTTTATTGCAAGTTGCCAGTTGGCTTCTAGAAAGATTTCACCAAGTTATTTTCCTGTTGACCATGCAGAAAAGTACCAGTTTCCTTACTTTCTCATTAACACTCACCACATGTTAACATGCTGATTTTTGTTTTTTTGTTTGAGACAGGGTCTCGCTGTGTAGTTCAGGTTGGCCTTAAATTTACTATGTAGCCTGGGTTGGCCTCCAACTCATGGTGCTCCTCCTGCCCCAGCCTTCTAAGTACTGGGTTAGAGTTAGGGTTAGTGTTAGGGTTTAAAATAGGCACAAGGGACCACGCTCTTTTGATTTATAATGATAGATAAAATATGGGACTGGGGTGTGTGGCTTGATGGTAGAGTGCTTACCTAGCAAGCATAAGGCCTTGGGTTGAATCCCCTGTATCAAAAAGAAAACATAATAGAGTATCTCATGGTTAAATTTGCTTTTGTTTGATAATAGGATCATAGTTTTCCTGTCATAGGCTGTTAATACTTCTTTGTGAAATGCTTGTACATCTCCTTTGCCCTGTTTTTATTTTTTCTTCCTTTGCTCTTTTTAATATTATAGTACGTTTCTTATAATGTGGATGTTTATACGTCATTATATGTTACAAATATCTCTCCAGTTTCTCACTTGTCAATTACTTTATTTATGATGTGTTTTTATATCGAAAGGCTTTTAATATTTATGAAGTCATCTCTATCAGATGTTTCTTTTGTTCTGATTTTGAAATTAAGTTTAAGTTTAAGTAACCTCCGTGTGACAGTTTCCTACACCACTGAGAGGCAAGTTGCTAACCTTGGTGAGAACACCCAGCCAGGGCTGGGAACATTTCCTGTCTTCTGCACTGGGGAACACTTATTCCCCTTGGCCATTGGCCCCTCTCTGGTGGTGGTAATCAGTGCCATCTATAAGTCTGTCTAGTCACACATCAGGTGGTGAAGCAGGGAAGAGAAAGATTTCCTTATGTCTCAGCACAAAGGGGGACTGCTTCCCCGTCCCACACCCAGCAAAAGCTGATGTGATCACGGGGCTGTGATCAAAACGCAGATGTTAACACTGACACAACACTATGAACACATCTACAGATGCGGTTGCATTCTTGCCATTTTCCCCACTCATCTTCCTTTCCTGGTCCAGAATTCAGTCTGTTCCCAAGTTGTTGTTGTTATTGTTGTTGTTGTTGTTCTTCTTCTTTTTTTTTTTTTTGTCATGTCTCCTTAACCTTTTCCAGTCTGAAACAGCTTTTCAGCCTTTTTTTTTTCTTGGCATTTTCCCAGGAGTCCTGGCCAGTTATCTCACAGAACATCCCTCAGTGTGAGTTTATCTGGCATTTTCTCACAATTATATTGAGGTTGTGCCACAGGTATGATGTAAACTTAGTGCAGCAGGCAGGGGCCCACAGTGTCCTCCTTTGTTCCCGGTGATGTCTAATTTGATAACCTGGTTAAGAGTTATTTGTCACTCCACTATTAAATTATAATTTTCTCCCACTGTAAATATCTTGTGGGAAAACACTTAGAGGACATGTAGATATCTTTTTTTCCTCTATAAAATACTTTCACTCATTGATTTTGACCTTCATTGATGATCCATACCTATAATAATTATTGTGGTGTTTAATGGCAATTTGCTATTTCATTCTTTGTACATTTAGTAATTGGAATTCCCTAAAAATAAGAGCTGTTTCCTCTTCTTCTCCTATTTATGTATTTACCCTTTTGTTTATTATGTCACTATGGGATCAGGCATACTTACTTTATTTTGAGTTATAATCAGTTACTATTTATTCCAATACTCAGATTGTTCTAGATGTGACCATAGGGAATACCTTCAAATGACCTTCTGATATGCCCGATGTTTTGAGCATTTCCTTACTTCCTGGCACTACAAAATGTGTCAGACACTTCCTGTCTTTTGTTTGTCCAAACATAGACTCAAGCATGCAAAGAGCCCTGGTTACTTTCACCGGAGGAAGATATTCAGAAACCAAGACGTGATCTCTTGGTGGGATCTTTGCCCCTGGGTTGCCACTGTTTCTAGGTCTTAGTGGTCAGAGCTAGGAAACATATATATGTGTGTTTCTCTGTGTATCATATTCTCACACACATCTACATACATCTATACTTATTTCTGTACCTTCGATATGTGTATACATTTGTGCCTCGGTTCATGAACTTAATTTGCTCCATGATTGTGGAAAAGATAGGCACGTTTATGTTCAAGTGGGAAAGATGGCCTTGGTTGTGTTTATCACCCAATACAGCCTTCGAAAACAAAAACAAAATTTTTCCAAATGCCTCTGTTTGTGAACAAAGTTGTTCACAAACAAAATCTTTCATGAACCAGGTTGCCATTGTATATCACCTATTCATTCTGATAATCTCTGGTTCTGATCCAATAACTCAGGATTCGTCCTAGCCTTTCCTTATTTATAACTCCTTTCTCCAACTGTAAGAAACTTACTTTCATTCTCCAAAATGTGCTTACTTATTTGTTTAGTGCTAACATATACATAAAATAATTTCAGGATGGCTAAGGTATACTCATCTGAAAAGCTTAGTAACTAAAGCATAATGCTGTGTGTAGTTATATTTAGCCTTATACAAGACATCAGCATATTATTTTTCTGAAGTTATTTGATTAGTTCTCTTTCCCCTCATACTGTAGTTTTGTCGCTTATTTGTAATATAGCTAGGTGGTTTATCACCACTGTTCATACTGCATCTTGTGTGCCTCCCACATCCTGGTTGATGTTGATTAGTTATTAACTTGCATATGAAACATTGCCATGATTCTCAGGGTCAGAGCTGTGCAAAAAAAGGTTTAGTCACAGACAGCACTCTTCCTCTCGTCTACACTATTTCGTCTCACCCATTCTTTGTATCCTGTTGTGATCCATCTCTTGTAGGAAGCCAGTCTCCCTGGTTTCTAGTTTATTTTTCTGTGCTTCTTTTGCATACATGACCAAATTTTGATGGTGAATGAATGATAAATACAGTATCCAAGGCCTGAGAAGAACATGACAATGAAGCATACAGATTTCTCAAGGATGAAAATATGTGCGTTTGTCTGTCTGTTTTTGGAGACAGGGTCTCACTGTGTAGTTCAAGCTGGGCTTGAGTTCATTATGTAGCCCAGGCCATGCCTTTCTGATCCCATGTATCCAAATTGTTCCCATCACTCAGGCCTTAACCCA
>PVJX010009109.1:12787-62495 GCA_004027295.1 Dolichotis patagonum
AAAAAAAAAAAAAAAAAAAAAAAAAAAAAAAAAAAAGCCTGCCTAGGTGGGCATTCTAGCTTTCTTAGTCACTCTCTACTTCTTTTACCTCTTCTTTCTGCCCTAGATACATCTGACCACACCAGCTGTTCTGGCTGTTGCAATTTTGGGTTCATCCGTTGTGTAGTCAAGATGAAGCTGGGATGTTTTGAAAAACACTTTACCATTTTGGCTTCCCTGACCTTTGCACTGATGAGGACAGCTGGGTCTCTTTAGCCATCATAGAACCGTGCTCCAACATCCATCAGCTCAAGTCCTTCTGAGCAATTTCTGATGTTTTTTTTTTTAACTGGGAATCAAACTCAGGACCTCACACTTGCCAGGGGGGCACTGTGCGGCTGAGCTGTATCCTTGGCCTGAGCACTTTTGAAGATATCTCACCTTACTCAGCTCCTGAGCACCTACCATTACGTACCTGCACCACTGATGTTTACTCCTCCCAGGGTTTCCTCAGGACAGGTCCCTCAGCACCGCCTTTACTTTAGTTTCTTTTTCACAAAGTAGATGCTGATATGCCAAGGTCTTTGAGTCCTGGTTTTCACTAGCATCAGATCTGAGAGGCGTTAAAGCAGTTCTGCTTTCACTACTACTCCTACTTGACTGAAGTTGCAGGTGGTCAGTCACAGAGGTGGGAGAAATATCACTCTCTTACAAAATAGCACTCATCTGTCCCTAAACCCCATCTTCTTTCCCTGCTCAGCCTTCACACCCTGTTGCTAAGGGAAAAGAAAAACAAAACAACCACACACATACACCAGAACCTAGACTGGTGGCACACATCTGTAATCCCAGCATTTAGAAGGCTGATGCAGGAGGATTGCAGGTTTGAGGCCAGCCTGTGTTACATAAAGTTCAAGTCCAGCCTGGACTACATGGTGAGACCCTGTCAAAAAACAAAACAAAACAAAACAATCCCAAAAATGAAACAAACAAACAAAAAACCCAGAAGTGGGCACAGATTCCTGGTTCTAAGCCAAGGAATTTTGGCCTCCAAACCCACCCACTGTAACCATGCTTTCTCTGCCTTGTTTTTGTGTGTTGGGAACCAGCTCCAGCCCCAATCTTGCTTTTGTAAGACTTCCAGCACTTGACACAGTGCCTGCCACAGAGGAAGAATTCAATAAATATCTTCAACAAATAACTATTTAGACAGATTTTTAAAGAAAGAATGAAGGAATGATTCATCAGGACAACCATATCCATCTGTCTGAGAAGCTTCTTGTTCCTTTTTCACCCCAGCCCTGGGGCTTCCATGGTTGACCAGGTGTCCGGACCTTCAGGTGAGGACAAAGGTTTCTCCAGCACACCCCAAAATGGCTATCTGGGCTTCCACATTGTGCTGTAACCCAAGTGGTCTCTCTGCATGGACCCTTCCCTTCTTTCCACTGTCGTCTTCTTCACTTGAAGGAGTTTCTTACTGCCTCCTTGTCCTCTCTGACTCTGTTTCTTTGATGACTTCAGTTTGTGTGGCTGAAGCATAGTCACCACTAGTGACTCAAGGTAGGAAGTAGGGCTTAAAGCTCTTTGAGTTCAGCCTCTTTAATTATTTGGCTAAAGTTAGGTGGTTAATTTGACTTGCTAATATTTTAAGTGTTCTCTCCTGCCCCTTTTCCTTTTGGTTTTGGAGACATGGTCTTGCTATGTAGTTCATGTTGGCCTCGAACTCACTAAGTAGCCCAAATTTTCCTTGAACTTGTGGCAATACTCCTGTCTCAGCATCCCAGGTATGGAATTTGCAAGCATGCGCCATCACACCCACCATTAAAAGTGTCCTTTTAAAATGTTAGTGTTAAAATTGCAACGTATCTCTGCTATGGTTTATCTCTAGATGTTGTCCAGGGACCTCATAGGTGGGGCTTTTGGAAGGTGACTGAATCATGGAGACAATAGAACTGAATTGCTGTTGGGAGGTGGGGCCTGGTCATAGAGGAAGGTCACTGGGGGTGCATCTCCCTCCTGACTTCTCTCTTCTGCCTCTGCTTCCTGACACCATGACATGAGCAACTTTCCTCCACCGAGGCCCTTCCATCATGGTGCTGACTGTGCAGAGACAGAAACTTCTGCAACACGTGCCCAAACAAACCTCTCCTCCTTTATCAGAGGCCTAGTCAAGATCCTCAACTGCCTGTAGGAGGGGTATGGTGAAGGATAAAATAATAAAAAGAGACAAATTTAGTAATTTATGATGGGGGCTGGGAGGTCAAAACCTGAGGATAGGCAAAGACCCAGATGCTCCAAACCAGTCACTCTTTACGGGGTGTGTACAATGCAATGGGTGTATATAGTGACAGGAGGGGCTAGTTGTACATTAGAGATTGATAACTCAGCACGCAGTGGATAATCCTGGGATGTCTCAAGAGCGCGGCGATGATCTTATGCTAAGAAGGATGTTGTTCTGGAGTGTTCTTTTTCATTTTAATCTTAGTTTAGTCTTAGTGGGTAGGAGAGAATGGCCCAACCCAAGAGTTAATGAGAAGTCTCAAAAGGGTGACACCATAATTCCAAACCTCCATTTATCCCTTTGGGAAGTATGCGAAATTAGCCACTGGAATTTGTGGTCCCCAATACTCTTTTAAGTGGCAGGTGTTGGATATTTTATCTTAGTGATGGAGAAAATGACTTGAATACTTTAAAAAAATGCTTTTATAAGATAATTTTAGCTGGGCGTGGTGGTGTACACCTGCAATCCTAGTACTCAGGAGGCTGAAGCAGAAGGATTACTTAAATTTAAGGCCAGCATGGGCTACATAGCAATACCCTGTCTTAAAAAAATTACGTGTACAAAACAGTCAAAAAGATAGAGGTAATATACTTCCTGTTCAGAGTTTCCCATTATTAACATCTTACATTAGTATAGTATTTGCTACAATTACGAGTCTATAGTGATACATTATATTTAACTGAAGTCCATTATTGAGGAGGGTTATATATATATATATATATATATATATATATATATATATATATTTCCTGTTTCAGGATCCAATTCAGGACACCACATTTAGTTGTCATGTCTCCGTATGATCTTCAAAACAGTATCACTTCTGAGTTTTGTGACACTGACAGTTTTGAGAATTCCTGGTCAGGGTTTTTTTTAAAGAATGTTTCTCTGTTGGAATTTATCTGGTGTTTTTATCATGGTTAGACTGAGGTCATGACTTTTTAGGGGAACAAGGAGGCAAAGTGTCATTTCCGTGTTATTTGAGGATACCTGCTATTGACATGGTTTATAAGTGTTGATGGTGACTCTGCTCATCTGGCTAAGGTAGTCACTGTCAGCTTTCTCCACTGTAAAGCTATGCACGCCCCCCTCCATCCTAATAAAGCACTAGCTTGTCTTCTTATCCTCCAGTGTTCTTCTACAGGGCAAAAATTTTCATTTTTTCTCTCCATACTGAGAACTGAACCCAGGGCCTTCACATTGAGTTATCTTCCCAGCCTCTTTCTTTTTATTTTCTATCATGAGTTAGTGTCTTGCTAAATTGGCTAGGCTGGGCTCAGTATTCCTGCTGCAGCCTCCAAGAATTCTGGGTTACAGGTGTGTGCTACTGTGCCTGGGTGAAAGTTTTCAATTTTTAATCCTATTAGCTTTTTTCTTGTATGTTTCATGCTTTTGATGTTTAGCCAAGAAATAGTTGACAAACCAAGGCCACAAAGATTATCTCCTAGGTTTTCTTCTAGTTTTATACTTCCACATGTGGTTTTACATCCATTTTGAGTTAATTTTTGTGTATGGTGCAAGGTATAGATCAAAGTTCATTCTTTTGCATATGAATGTGGAGTATTTTTTGCATGCTAAAGTAGTTTTTCCACTGTTATATTATTAGTTTTTTTTTTCTCCTTTTCATACACTTCAGGAGGAAGTCCATATGTATAGGCCCGAAGGCAGAATATCTACATAAGTGATTTGGAATTCTACTGCATGACAGGTTTGTTTCTTCTCTGCCATTTATTTATTCATTTATCAATATCTGTATGGATTAATGGATATTGATCTTACACTTGGGTTGCATTATTTATTTTGTCACTCAATTCATTCTAGCATTAGTGGTGGTAGGTGCATGTCCTCAGAAAGAAGAGATACCAGATGTTATGGTTTATGTCCAATGACCCCCCACTCCAAGTCTCACACAATCATGGAAGTGGCTCAATCCAGTTTGTGATTGATTTGTTGTCTAGTGCTCGCATTGGTGGTATGGGTGCTATGCCCGCCCAGGGGTGGAGCTAGCATACAGTGTAACATCAGGGAAGAAGGCATGTCTTCTCTCTCTTTTGCTGTTTGCTTGCTGTTTGTAGCTGCCATGAACCGCTGCCCCTCAGCCATGTCATTTTGCCTTGTAGCCAATGGGGTATGGACTGAAACCTCCAACCTGAAAGAAATAAACCTTCTCTTCCCTAACTTTGGGCATCAGGTATTTTGTCTCAACAACTAGAGAGAAAAGTAACTAGGATACCAGACAACTTGCCCTCTGCTACCTTTTTGCCATTCCACGAGTGTAATGAGAAGTCATGTGGCACACAGAGAGACTGCAGCCACTTGCACTCCAAGAGAAAAAGTCTCGCAAGGAAAGCTACCTGGTCAGCACCTCGAACTTGGCCTTCCCAGCCTCCAGACAATGAGAAATCAATTTCTGTTTATAATCACCAGTTTATATTTTGTTTTGGCAGCCTAAGATGACAAAGACATATACACACTACCAGTGTTTTTGTTTTTGAGCACTTACTTCCTTTCTGGTACTGTAAGCCATTTCAGGCTCATCTTCTATATTTCTTGTCGCCGTCTTAGAATCAGGCATTTCTCCAAGGAGCCTGGTTCCTTTTAGTGGAGAATGGTATTAGAAACCAAGAGCTGGCTCCTAGTTAGCAAATTATTTTTGGATGGTGTATTAGCTATTTTCTCATTGCTGAACCACAATACTTGACACCCACAATTTAAAGGAGGAAACATTTATTTTGGCTCACAGTTTGTAGAGGTTTTAGTCCATAGTCTGCTGGCTCCAAGTCAGGATAGCATCGTAGAGGAGAAACAGCTCATAGCATGGCACTGGGGAGTGGAGAGAGCAATCTAGGGAGAAGGGATGGAGATCCACAATTCCAGGGCACATCCCCAGTGATCCACCTCCTCCTACCTCCCAAATGACATTTACTCATAAACTCACCAGTATAGTCTGCTGATGAATACCCTGTGCCAATGATCTAATCACTCCCCAAAGCTCCACCTATGAGTATATGAGGCTTTGGGGGAACATTTAGATATAAACCCTAAGAGATGGACAATCATTTTTTTGTGCTTCCTGTGAGCCAGGCACTATTCCTTTTTATGCCTATCTACTTAATCCTCATAACAACTCTATGAAGTATTCTGTCAACCTGCTCCACAGATAAGGTGTAGCTAGATTAAATGCTAGCCAACATCATCTTGTTTTGTCTCTAAAGTCCATCATGGTGGAGACTGGTGTTACATGCAACCCAAATGAGCAAAAATCTATTTATCTTAAATTTTAGGCTAATATACTTCCTAAGTACTAAAATAATTTGCACCACAATCATTCCGTAACAAAATTATTTTTTACTCAGTGGAGTCAAGATATAAGACCCTCTTGGACCCTCAACAAGTATAGATTATCTGTTTTGATGGGCACAGATGTCACACACTTCTAATGTACAAAGACGACAGGTACCTCTATTCATGTGCTCATGTCCCATACATCTATTCTATGTGCAGATAAGTCTTAAATTACAGGACAATGAAATATGACACAAAGAAAACTGGTTTACGGTAGATACTCATAGTATCTGCCAAATGTTCAAACAGCTTTTGTGCAAAGGACTCATTATGAACTTAGGAATGTTCTAAGGCAGCCATTTAGTGTCTTAGCTGTCAGGTTTCCAAATAATGTTCCCAAAGATAAAACTCTGGGAGGTCTAAATTTTGCCCTCAAGGACGGGAATCATGTGGCATTAGAAAGAACAAATCAGGCTGCCAAAGTGACTAAGGCTCCCATCGACGTGATCTGCAACTTGAAGTGGGTATTTACTGCTTTGCTGGTGCAGTGCTCCCATTTCTTCTGAGTCCTCTCTAGAGCTGCTACATTAATACAGGTGACCTGCTCCTGGCCTTTTGGCCATTCAAGGATGAGCACTTGCCCTAGTTGGGCCAATTCTAGCGTCCTTCCTTTGTACTTTTGGAACAGGAACTCTAAAAAGAGATTTGACATATCTTTAGTGACTGAAACGCTGAACACTAGGCTGCCAGTGGTCACGTGAAGAAACTATGTAAACAGAGTAATGAAATCAACACACACACACACACACACATCTCTGAGTTTTTAGCTCTGGATCTGACATGACATAGGTACTTCATGCAGAGAGCTCTAACATCTTTCACCAAATCCTTTTTAATGCTAAGGCTGATCAGGGATGGTTTTCACTTACTTCTAATCAAAACAGCCCTAACCAATGCAGAAGTACGTGTATCAGTGGCATATTATTAATACATCACAAATAAATATTTTCTGAGACTCAAACTTGTATTTTTAGTTCTCAAAATACTATATAGTCAGGTACACTGGTAGATGCCTAGTAATCTCAGCTACTCTGAAAACTGAGACAGGAGGATCACAAATTTGAGGCCAGCTAGGCTACTTTGTGAAATCTTGTCTCAAAATATAAAAGTGGCTTGGGGTGTAGCTCAGTGGTAGAGTGGCCCAGGGTTCAATCCCCAGTATTGGAAAAAAACTAAAGATACACTTTAGATCATCTACAAAAGATAGTTGTCATATTAATTTTTCAGAAACTTCCAATAAATACATATTAATTTATCTTAACTTTGCATAGCTAATTTCTAGTCATCTGGCTTTCAAGCACTAAGAGGTTCCAAATTGTCAATTTGTTTCTCCTTTCTTACTTTTTGGATCTGGTAAGTAGGGGTAGTATTCTACAAAAACACCTTATGGGACACAGTACAGGGTCAACATTAACCCCTTTTTTATTCTTTGAGATGGTGTTTCACTAAATTGGCTAAGCCGGGATCAACTGTGCAATTCTTCTGCCTCAGCCTTTCAGAGTGCTGGGATTACAGGTGTCTGCCACCATGCCCTGCCAAAGCTTTCTCTTACAGTAAACCTCAGAATCTTGTTTTGAGTTCACACGGCCTTGACTGTCTCACCAGTCTTTATTGGGGTCATCCTTTTTGGCCCATGGGCCTTAAATTTCTCCCATTATGTGGCCCGTAGACTTTCCCTCTGACTGGCACATCCACTTCATCTGCCACCGAGACTCATCCTTTTCATCTTTCAGGTCAGCCCTGACTCACAAGGCTAATTGTACTTGTAGTATCTATGGAAGTGGTAATTGAGAAATGGTGTTAATTACTGAATGCCTGACTCCCTGGCTCTAAGCATAAGCTCTATGTAGGCAGAGACAGTGTCCTCTCACTGCTAAACTTCCAACACTAGACCCACAGCTTAGCACAGCTGGCCCCAAATAAACATTTATAAACTGAGTAAATAAAAGAAATACCATGCTCAAGGGGAAATGAATACCCAAGGCTCCTAGGTATGGAATAAGGCAGCCCAGACGGACACAGAGTGCTGCAGCAGCTTGGCAGAGTGGCTGGCAAAACCAGAGATAACTGAATATACCTACACAAGCCACCCCCTCTATACAATTTTTAAGTGATTAGGAAATCTTAAGGTTTGGGTATTGTTAGTAACAAAAAGTCGAGCAGTGCTAAAATATTAAAGGAAATTTGGCTCAGAACACAGCCGTTGTGAATGAGGCATACTGTTTCTGGTGACACCATGTTACTCTCCAATGTGCATTTAGGCTTATCATTATTCACCCTTATTTATTTTTGCTGGTACTGAGAATCTAACCCACAGAAGCTCTACCACTGAGTTGTAACATTTGCTTTTTATTTTTTTGAAACAGGATCTTGCTAAGGTGCCCTGGTTGGCTTGAACTTTCTTAGCTTTTGCAGTAACTGTGCAACCATGCCCAGCAACTTTTTTTTTTTTTGCAGATGCCTTATCATCTCTTAGTGATTCCTCGAAACATTGTTAGGCAGAGAGCTGCCGCCATAGTTCGGGTGATGAAGAAACATTTCCTCTTTCACAGCGTATTTTTGAACGATAAGAATTGCTAAAGAGGAAGCAATCAAACCTACCAGGCATACCCTGCCCTCCAACCAGCGCGATGCTTCCTGGTTTTAAAAAGCCACTTTCATGGTGCCTGCCTGTAATCCCAGCAATGGGAGGCTGAGGCAGGAGGATCACTCTCAAAGCAAAACAAAAAACAAAGGAAAAAGAAAAACCCAATAAAACAAAGCAAAAACGCTAAAGAAAAACAAAAACCTGCTTTCATACTCTTGTGAATTGTCTTACATAAATTAAACTGGATTACGTCTCACCTGTTCACCTAGAAAATATCAAGAAATCAAGTTTACAAATTTATTTCATTCTAACAATCTACAGTCTGCAGCTGTTATAGTCGAGCCAGCGGCACGAATCTTGTATTAGAAAATTTGCTGCATTCTTTTTTACTTTCCCCTCAAATACACACGAATACACACGCACAAGCAGTTTGCAATCGCCTTTAGGGCCTTGAGGGTCCGGGACTTCCTCCTAACCTCCATCACCAGGGCACCCCCACCCCACCCCTCCCCGGCCCGGCCCTGGGGAGACGAGTCTTTGGGGACTTCCTCAAAACTCCGCGAGGAACGCCGCGGGGGCTCTCTCAGGACACTGAGAAACCGAAACAGAATTCTGTAACTCAAAAATTCATCGCAAGAAATGGTGTTTTCCAGAGGCAGGTGTGTCTCTCCCCAGGATACAGTTTTCAAGTCTCCGACTTGACTAGAACTTTCCTTGCCACAGATCGCCCACAACTGCAAGACCGCTGCCACCTCACGCCCGGAGCGGAAAGAACTCGGGCTCCGTAAAGTAGCACAGAAATCGGCGCCCGCCACACCCGCCACACCCGCCACTCCCGACGGCGCCGCGGCGCGGAGGTGAACACCTCGGCCCCGGGCCCGCCTCCCGCAGGCAGACGGCCTGTGACTGGATAATGGTGCTGCCCATCGCGAGGGGAGGTGCGACGCGCTCAGATCAGTGCTCTCATTGGTCGTGAAGGCGGCGGCGGCGCGCGCCGTCCCGGCTACGAGGGGAAGCCGGTGGCCGCGGCGGCGGAACGGGCGGAGGCTGCCGGTTTCGTAATCATCGCTCCTCCTCGTTGACTCGCGGGCTGGGAGGCCTGGGTCGGGTCGGGCCACGCCGTGCGGGGCTGCTCGGAGTGGAGGCCGCCTGGGGGCGGGCGGGCTGGAGGCGCAGGTAAGGAGGCCGCGGTAGGCAGGCGAAAGAGTGGAGAAAGAGGTGGAGGAGGAGGCCGCGGCCGAGCCGGCTGCTGGTGTGGGATCGGTCCGGCCCGGCCGGAGGCGGCCGGTTGATCTGGAAGGCCCCTTGTAGCTCGAGTCGCGGGCGAGGGCCCCGCGCGGCGTCTGATGCAACCTGCGGGCAACACCCGGCGGGGCTGAGCTCATCCCTGGCCGCCGCCCAACGCCCCAGGCGCCGCCCGCGACCCCCGCGCTCCCCCGGCGCCCCTCGCAGCCGTGCTGGGGACTGGATGCAGGACGAGGTGTGCTCCCCTCCAAAACCCGGCCCTCTCTCTGTGAAACGTGCTGTGTGACAAACCAGCCTCGTATTGGCCCCCGGGTAGGGAGGGTGTTCCCAAAATAGAAGGTGGACCATATCTTCGTTTAGTGCCACATAGGACATTTCCTGTCGCTCTGAAACGGCGCAGTTAGGGGTGGCCCAGAATTCTGATAGGGACAAGAGGGATAGGGAAAGCGATTTGTGTAAGTGCATAACCTTTCCCTCCCCTCCCCGCACTGGGGGTTGAACCCAGGGCCTACACACTGAAGTACACCTCCAGCTCGCTCGCTCTCGCTGCCCTCCCTCAACCCCCGTATTTTGAGGCAGGGTCTCTTGTTGGTGAGTCGTCCAGGCTGGGCTCCAATTTGCTATCCCCCTGACTCAGCCTCCTACAGTTGTGGGATTACAGGCCTGTATCACTTTAAGTGCATAGCTTTTTTACAGAAGAAAATATTTCGCTTGCATATTACTGCAGTTCACTGTGGGGCCTTGTCTGAAACACGAGGCGAATAGAAAGAAAAGAGAAGCAGTGAAGCTCCCTTTAGCATGGTTTGAAGGAACACAGGAAAATAGGCAGCAGAGGTGTGCGAGAGAGAGGATGGGAATGCATGTATTAGTAACAGAATAGTCTCATTCCGGATAGCTTTTATGTTTCTGGTCTTCACAAGGTTGAAATGTTTAGGCTTTCATTTGTTTGAAGTTTATATTGTAAATTGGCATCTTAAAATGGGTCCACAATAGAAGAGCTTTAATGTTGGTGGGTTGCACAAAAATTGGGAATTCTGTTTCTTAGCTTGCACCGACTGAGATCCTTGTTTACCATTTAATGCAAACTTGTCTCCCTCAAAAATGTGACTCCTAAAGAAAATGCTATGAAGGCTTGTGTAAAGCAAGAAGTTCTGTATCTGAAAAGATTATTTTTGCTTTTTTCCTATGTGGTGTGGGGATTGACCCTAGGGTGTTACGTGTGCTAGGCAGGGCCTTTACCACTGAGCTGCACCCCCAGCCCGGTACATTCCGTTGTAGGATCTAGTTAGGTATTACCACTTGGATAAGCTGTTCTCCAGGTTAGTTCTCTGTTTCTGCAGAGACTGTAAACAAGGTTAAATAATTACAGGATGCCAGTGAGCTGAAGAATATTTGAGTTTGTTTCCTGCTTCTGGAGAGTGTAGTTGGCTGGTTCAGTTTATTTATTTATTTTTAACACTTGCTTTAAAAAAAACAACAGGTGGAAACAGAACTCCATTTTCTTCAAAATATGCATTAAGTTCTCAGGAGTACATTATGACCTTGTGATCTTGGAGAAGTGGTTTTGTCCCTGAGGAATTATACAGCACACAGTGAGCCACTGAGCAAGACACAAAGGGTCTCTTAAGGCTGAATTTAGTCTTAGGATCTGAAGTGCTTCACCTGCCCCCAGTAATAACGTAAACCTTAGCCACAATTCCAAGTTTATCCCTGAGAGGGCTGGTGAAGAAAATTGAGCACGAGCTTCTAATAGGACTTCCATATGTATGTTTGCAAGCCATCTGTGTGTTGTAATTGTTATAAATCATACCACAATTTGGTTTAAAAGATGACATTAAAACAAACATGTCTGTTTTCTTATCATACTCTAGTGGGCCATTTCTGTTCACACTGCAGGGCTGGCCCTTGCTTCATGGACTCCACACTAGGTTCCAGGCATGTGAAGATGAACAGCCCTACTTCCGGTGTAGTCTGCAGGGAGCTGCAGTTGACAGACTGGGAGAACAAATTGGATAGAAACACAAAGAAAAGAAAGCAGAGACCATTTAGGAGATTCCTAGTGGCTTGGTATTGTTGAAGAGGCAAGCCTAAGGCAGCAGAGGCTAGAGAGAAGGGTAGGGCCATGGTTTTGATCCCGTAGTCTGGAGCCAGACAGATTTTCAGCAGGAGGGTGTGACACACCCAGGTTTGTGTGTTAGATTGCTCTAGATACAGTGGTTGGCAGGAATGCTGCTGAAACAGACTAGTGCCCCTGAGAGATGATGTCACTTGAAGTAAGTTCTGTGGCATTGGGATGGGACAGAGTGGTAGATGTGTTAGTTTTCTTTTTTTTTTCCTTTGTTTGTTTTAGATAGAATTGTCAGATTCCCAAAAGATTTAACAGATTTGGGGCAAGGGGGAAACATCTGTGAATATTAAGAGTTGACATTTACTAAGGAAATTGAGTGAAAAGTTTATTTGTGGGGAGAAATATCTCATTCTAGTGTGTGTGTGTGTGTGTGTGTGTGTGTGTGTATACACACATACATATATGACCAAAGGGCTAGGAAAATTCTTGACAGGTTTATTTCCCTAAGCAATACTTGAGAACATTTTGATTTTTTTTTTTACTCATTATAACATTCAAGGCTTTAGGTATGTTACTGATTTGAATGAGCGTTGCTTGAATTAAGAAATTTGAATGTGAAAGAAAGTTGTTACTCAATGTAGTCCAAATTCTTAAGATCCATTGCTTATTTATACCAGTTCTCAAACTACAGTGACACCTGAATCACTTGGAGGACCCCCAAAACAAAGCTGTGCACAGCTATGCCCAGAGCTGATTTGTAGGTCTGGGGAACCTGAGAATTAACATTTCTGAACAGTTCCTGAAGGATGATGCTGGTTCAGGGACCCCACTTAAGAATGATTGTTCGATTGTTCTTTGCTCTCCCAGGGCTTCCTACTTGAATGATTCACTTGCAAGGAGGCAGGGCACCACCCTACTTCAGTGGACTGATGAACTTTGGAACAGTATTTGTCTACACAGGAGCCACACTTCCATTTAGGTTTCAGTTGGAAGTAAACTAACTTGTAGATTTGTTGTAGGTGCTCAGTAAATGTTTATGGAAGAAACAGCAGTGTAAGTGGCAGGGCCTTGTCCAAAGCACAGCTGATAAACTGGAATTGTCTCAGTCACTTAGCTCTTTGATCTGCTTTGCTTGGTTAATTTTCTCTTCATTTTTAAGAGCTACTTTCATGGCTTGCCTATGATTGTAAGAACATTTTTAAAAAAATACCAAGTTTTACAGATTGGTAGGTTCAGGAAATTGTCTTGTTTGTTAGGCCAAAGGACTCCCTTAAAACCTTGCCTTCTTTGTTCAGGGTAGTGCCTTGGTGAGATGAGTCAGGCTGAGGTAAAAGAGCCCTTCCCTATTCCTGTACCTTTGGGTATAGAAACAGGCATGCAGGTCGCTGAGTTTGGATCCTGTAATGAGTAAGAGTGACGAGAGCTGATGGTATTTCATCAGTCACGTGCACACAGGGAAACCGAAGCCCGGGGTTGGGACACGGTCAGTGTAAAGTGTGGGAACCAGGGCCAAGATAAGGTTTGACCTGTTTTTTAGGTTGTATTTCTTGGATCTCTGAACTTAGGTCACACTGATTTGTAGAAATTAGCTTTAAAGATTTAAGAATATAATTAGTGCATTGAAAGGTAAAAAGTAGATAAATAAGATGAATATGAGTGTGATTAAAAGAATCCCAGGAGAGGTGTTAAAGTTCTTAACAATTTGCTAAACCGGCTGCATTCCCTTTATATCCCTAGGTAGCACTGGTGTTAGATGACAGCAAGGGTGGTGGTTCAAATTAATACTGCACGGTCACTTTTTAATTGGAAGACATACTAGGCCACCTAATAGATTTTCAAGGAAAATTGCCCATTACTGAAGATGGGCTTTGAGTAGATATCCATCATGGTTTGAAAAGGAGCATATCTTGCCTAGTGCTGGAGTAAGGTAAGAACACATGATCCACTAGCTCAGGGCTGGTTGGGTGGCTTTTGAAACTGAAAGTGATATATGCACTTTTAAAAGCAAAGATTGAAAAGGAAAAAAGTAGATTAACAGTGTTTATAGAAATGTCTGGCTGAAGTTTTGGGTGAAGCTACTGGTGTTCGTTCACTAAGGGAACTTTTCTGAATATTTAGGATGTTCTTAATTGGGACAAGTTCATAATTTTTACCCCAGATTTTCCCCACTGTTGTACTTTAGCAAGTTTTGTGAGACAAGAACAGGATAGTTTTATGGTCCCTAACACTGCTTTCTAACATCCTCCGTGCTGTGACTTCTTGGTGGACAGAGTTCACTAGCTTAGATTCTTGTGTGTTGACCTTGTGATAATAGGAGAGATGCGCTTTGATACATCAGGGACTGCAGGGGCTTAGCTGGATTTAGAGGCATCCAAATCTGAGTAGTTTTTGAAGCTATGACTTCATTTTTTTATGGGCAGCACCATAGTAATGCTTCGGAGCTGGCATGTGCTCTGAGCTCATGCAGTGACAGAGAGGCTGGTGGTGGCTCTGCAGCTGCTCAGTCCTTTTGTCCAGCCTGAGTCCCTGCACTTGCACTTCCTTAGATGTATCTTTAAGGCTTTTGGTTTTTCCTTGTGGTTTCAGGTTGATACTATTTAGATGTTTTATTATGTCAGAAAAAAAAAATCAGAAGCAAGGTAAATGGAAGCACATAACTGGGTGTCTTAAGAGTTCTTAAATATAAGAAATTTCTTAGTCAATGCAGTAAGCTCGCAACTGAGGTTACAAATAATAAATAAACAAAAACATCTTTTAAAATAGTCTGTAAAGATAGCCGTGGGAACAACATCAAGTCCTTGATGACTTACTCTGTGCATATTCAGATCAGGAGCATGCTGAGATGGCAGCGTAATATTCCTCATGAATACTGCGGACTGGGCACTCCGCTCCAACTCTCTCATTTGACTTGAACCAAATATGTAAACTTCGTCCGCCTTCCCATACAGGTGTCTTTCCTGCCGTAACTGAACCCAGCTTTTCATAGTTAACCCAAACAGCTCCAATTTCTCCTTGGCAGGTTGTCAAGTGCTGTTAATTTCTATGCACCACCTAATTAGTGGTATTCTTTTGTTTTTTCTCTTTGTGGATTAGAATCACAGATGGAGTACCCTCCGGGATTCAGGTCAGCTGGGTTCAGCTTTATGGTGCTTCTGTTCTAACTTTAACTTTCCTTTCTAAATTAAATGCCTTAGACTTCTGAAACATTGGAACAGTTAGCTGGCAGGTGCTATAGACTTCTCAACAAGATCAATTAATGGTGGCCTGCTGTGTTAGGTACATATAAGTTTAAGCTCATTTGCTTGTCATTTCAAGTATTTTAATGCAGTTTATTGTTTTTTTAATAGGTACATGTGAAGATTGCTTTGGCAGTTTAGGGAGGAAGCGATTGATCACCTCGCTCTCATTTCTGCCCGATCTGTGTTGGCAAGGGAGAGTGCCCAAATGAGCAAGATAGTGCAGCAAAGCAGTACTCCGGGAGTGAACGGAATAAGTGTTATTCATACTCAGGCACATGCCAGCGGCTTGCAGCAGGTTCCTCAGCTGGTGCCTGCTGGCCCTGGAGGGGGAGGCAAAGCCGCGCCTCCAAGCAAGCAGAGCAAGAAGAGTTCACCCATGGATCGAAATAGTGATGAGTATCGTCAGCGCCGAGAGAGGAACAACATGGCTGTGAAAAAAAGCCGATTGAAAAGCAAGCAGAAAGCACAAGATACGCTGCAGAGGGTGAATCAGCTCAAAGAAGAGAACGAACGGTTGGAAGCAAAAATTAAATTGCTGACAAAGGAATTAAGTGTACTGAAAGATTTGTTTCTTGAGCATGCACACAACCTTGCAGACAACGTGCAGCCCATTAGCACTGAAAATACGACAACAAATTCCGATGCTGCAGGACAGTAGACCTCATTCCTTCCAGACTTCGCAGCTGTGGCTTGAACATTAGAGGTGTGACCGCCTGCACCACTCAGATGTTCCTGGCTGAATGTTGTCCTTTCCATTACTCAAAGATCCATTGGAGGTTGTTTTCTAGGATCAGCACTGAAGAGTTGACTAGCTTGTCATTTAAGTATCTGACTTTAAGTGATGTAGATTTTTGTGGGAATTGAAAAACAAAAATAAGGTATATGGTAAAATAAAAAAAAACATATGCTGAACCTTAGTGTTCTTAGTAAATCCTAATTTCCCAAGGAATATTTCTGTTGAGGAATGGGAAACTGGCAAGTCATGCAGAAGGTTCTCAGTTTTAATAGATACAAGTATTGGATTAGGAAAAGTTGCTCTCCATCTGAGTTAATCTTATTTGTGATTTTATTCTAAATTATCATAGGGCTGAGGAAACCAATCATTTTGTAATTTGGAGCAATTTTTGATGTCAGATTAAAGAAACTCCATCGTATCTTAAAGGCCATATGCAATTAAATGGCTTAAAAATAGAAGTAACAAAATGTTAAGCATATTAGGATTATGATTTAGGGATACCTTTGGGTATTGGATTGGTATTATTTTATGTCCTAAAAAATTCATTTGTGTGCCAGAATTTTAGTTTCTGCAGATGCTAGTAAACTGTTTTTGTTTTGAACCATTTTTAAAGTCAAGTTAGTAAATAAAATGTTTTAACAGTTAAGACACCGTAAGTTACTGATTATGATTTGGAATGTTAATTCAGCTTGTAGTTTCTTCTGTGTTTAAAATAATTGCTACAGGGCCATGACTTTTAAAAGGCAAAAATTTATTGTGAAAAAAAATTCTTATGAATACTTCATAAGAAGTATTATTTTGGGGTTTAATCTTAACCCAATAAATTACTAGAAAAATACATCAACTCCATGCCATCTCCCAACAATAGTCTAAGAAAACTTGAAAGTATTAAGGTTTTAACCTTTAATTTATTTTGCTTAAATACATCTGTGTTTTTTTTCTGTGATAATTCTTTTAGTTAGGGGGCTGTTCTTGCAGACTTTTATGTACCATTGCTTCAAAATTTAGAGCTTTGAGAATTGTAGAGTGATTGTTGGCTCATTATTTGCTTTTATGTCCCATAAATTATTTTTGAAAGAAAATGCTGGTAAAACTCAGGATATTGACATTTATTTTTATGGAGACAAAAAAAGGCAATCAGTAATGTTAGGCGTCTTTAGAGTCTGTGTTACATCAGTGTTGGTAGTTTAGATCGTATGTGTTAATCTTGTCTTTGAGCCTGATTCTAGCCCAAGTTAGTTGGCTCCTCTGCATTGTTTTGTGCCTGAGATAGTGACTAGACAGTCGGACCCGTTTAAGGTTTGTATTACCACGTTTCTTATTTGAATATGATTATTTCTGGCCACACTGCTGTTTTCTGCTAGGACTTGGGATAACGTAACTCAGCTTGCACCCTGAGTTTGATGTGCTGTGCTGTTCTCCTGGGCAGAAGACACAGTGCCCTGCAACCCAGCAGAGATTTTTAGGGCTACAGGTTCCTTGCATATGTGATTGGAGCCAGGCATTGTTCCATAAAATGTTTCATTGGGAGGCTGTTGACTCCCCATAAAACCAAGCAAGGATCAGTTTTTTCTTAAGTTAGGGTCCAACAGCAGTTTACTTTGATTGGAATATCAGTCTATTCATACAGGTTGGTAGATGTTCAGATAACTAGGGCTTATCAGCAGAGGCCCACTGAATCTAGCAGCTGATTGATGTTATATAGTTAACTTAATTGGAGATGTAGTTAGGCCACTTGGACCTTTGAACACCTGTAGTAGGTGTTACATTTTAATCCCTTATTTAAAAAAAAAAAAATGGATGTCCCCACGGAATTTGTGGTTACCTGTGATATGAAAAAATGCTGTAGGGAGATCATCAGGACTGTACGCAGTACTTCACGTCAGACCATGAGATTGGGAGTTTGAGAAAGACTGATTCAAACTTTCCTATTGCCTATGCATTAGGTAACTGAACACAGTTGAATACGAAGAATTGAACACAAGCAATCATGCTTACTTTGGTAGATTCATCAGTAAAAAAAGAAATCGAGTGTTGGGAGTGAATAGATTTAGAGCTTTGGGAGTTGTAAAGCGACTGTTGAAACTTTTGTTGTGAGTTTGTAACTTAGGAACCATTAGGATTTGATTTTTATACACAGGTCCAGTGGTTTAAGGATTAGGCTGTAGTGTAGGTTACCAGCTGCATCTGGGATGGTGCCTTTGACTGGTTCAGCTGCAGATCGTGAGAGCAGGGCACCCCTTCCTGTCTGGCCCCTTTCAGTTGCGATGCCAGTTCAGATGCTTTGGACATTCTTACTGAGAACTAGTAAGACTTTACTAAAATATGACCAGGTTTTTAAAATTCAGGTCATGAGTGTAAAAAATAGAGGTATGTATAATATGATATTAAAAGAAATTGTAGCAGCTTTTGATGTTTCTTAATCCCCATTAGAGGGCTGAAATTTTGTACCTGAACAACCCATTTAGCACTCTGTGCTTTTTGATGCCTTAGAAATAGGAAAAGTAATTTTTGTTTGACAAAGGGTAAGAAAGAAAAAGTCCATTTTATAGCTAATTAGATCTGCCTCTCAGGAAAAAGTACTAACTTGTTCTTCTTGTTCCTGGCTTTCAGTTTGTGAGATTACTCTATTTTTTTAATATAATTTTATTTCTTTCAATAAATACTAAAATAAAAACTTTTGGAACAATGACTGTATTTCATTGTGGGTTCTTTACATTAGATTCCAAAAAGCAGTCAAATGTAAACAGCTCTGAAGAGCCCGCAGAAGCCTGGCCGGCTTTTGCTGTTGTGTGGGGTGGGGGTGAAGGGTGGAAGTGCTATTATCTAAATCTACATTTCCCTTAGTGGATAGGGAAGTAGTTTTCTCTAAACATGAAGTGCATTTTTAGTTGTACTTTTTAGTACTTGGTCTGAAATGTATACTATGCTGGGGAAAACAACATGAGTTCAGCTTACACATTTTATGTCTGAGTATATGGTTTCCATTTACAGAGTGGTAACAAACTCTTAAGTTTCGAGGTAGATGGCCTTTCGCCTAATACAATTTTACAGAATGTATGCCATCTTCAGTTACATGTAGCATCGCATGCTGAGGGTTGTAGAAATGACTTTGCTAATCTATACTTTGAGTCCAAGAAGCCAGTTTGAGTTGTTTCAAGGAAAGATAGCATTAAAAACAAACAAACAGAAAAGACACCATTAAGATACTTCAGTGATCATTCATGGCTTGGGATATAAATTTCTACTTGCTGCATTCTCATGAAAATTGCACAGTATTTTCCATGGAGAGTATGTCATTCCATTTTTATGAATTAGTTGTAATTTGGAATCCAGTGACCTGTCTTGGGAGATTTTAGAGATTCTCTGTGGAAGTGCCAGGGCTGCTATTTATTTATTTATTTATTTATTTAAATAAAAGCACTTTGAGACCAACTTTTATTGCCTATATGCATCTGAAGAATATGTAAGCAGCAAATGTATGGCATGTGTGCCTCAGGGGGTTTGTTACTGAAAGCTCTTGAGTTTCACCATCACGGTCCTATATACCATTTTCCTATAGCCCAAACACCAGCCTTTCCTCGTCACCCCCTTTCAGTTCTACCTCCTTATGGTCTATGGGGCCTGTCTGGTTCCCCTCCCCTAGCCCCACTCTGCAGAGCCATCCTCTCTTCTCTGGACTTGGTGATGGGCTCCTCAGTGGCCTTCCTAGATAGCAGTCATCACATTCTCCAGAACCATTTCACTGCATCCATGGCGACCAAGAGGAGACAACCTGATGATACATACAGCTCCATTTCATCTTCCTTCCATTCTCCCTCTTACCATTTGCAGTTCTTTAGGTTCACAATGCAGCATCTGCTTTTGCTTTTTACTCCAAACCGTCTCTACCCTCTGGCCTGTACAAGGTCAATCCTGTTAACCTTTTTCATAGCACTTTTCATTGACAGAACAGTTACGCATGTTTGTAGTCTCATTGTACTGACACAATAGATTTTTCATTTATTGAATGATTAGGTAAGGCCCTTGCAGAGTTTGGGGAGGCTTTATTTAGTACTGTATGGCCTTCTGGAAGAGTCCCTAATTGTGTGGTTTTTATTTTTTGGTACTGGGGATCGAACTTATGACCTTGTACTTGCCAGGCAGGCACTTAAGCCACTGAACTAAATCCCCAGCCCCCTAGTGTGTTTTTGAAGCTTAAATTTCTACAGAGGCTGGAGACAGTTGGATACAATTCAGGAACATGGGGTAGCATTGGTGGCTACTGCCATCAAAGAATGCCTAGTGAGCTGGACTGTTCTGTGTTCCCAATGTCCATCCTGGACAAGGCATTTATAGTCACTGTGCTTTCTGCTTGTTTTTCATCCACCTGCTTGGTAAGCATAGAAAACATTTATGTGGAATGAGCAGTTTTGGTATGGAAAGTCTGGTGGGTTGGGAGGAGAAAAATGGGAGAGTCATTCATACATATTTCTTAACAAAACTTTAGTTTCAGCTTGAGTTGGGCTGGTTTCTCCTGGAGGTTAGGGGAAATTGAAATTCTGTACATCTGAACATGTCTGTCTGGGGCTGCAGGTGAAAAAATGCCTCGCAAACTACAACTCAGCCGATGCACAGAAAGACCCAATTATTTCTAAAACTGCTCAGTGTCACAAGTGGGTACCAGGGAATGTGTCTTTGAAACAGCAGAAATCCTAAAGAATTGGTTGGTGTTGGAACTCTAAAAAGAAAGTGACAAAAATCATGACTTGGAACTGAGATGAGCTGTTTCTTTTCGGTGGTGCTGGGGGTCAAACCCAGAGCCTTGTGCATGCTAAGCACGTGCTCCCCAATTGAAGCTGTAACTCCAGCCCTGGCTTTTATGTCTGTGGCCACATCATCAACACTTTTGTGTTACTGTTATAGGAAGAAATTAATTATTATTGAAGCCGTTGGCGACTTCTCAAAAATTCACTAGCTTGGGCTAGTGTTCTGCTATGCCATCCTTTCGTCTCACTTGCCCTTCACTTGCTCAGAAATACTTCATACTCAGAAAACAATACAAAGAACTCTTGTGTGCAGAGTTCTAGAAGCCAGCTTGGGGGAGGGTCAGTCCTGTTGGGCTGTGGGACAAATGAACAAGCAGGGAAAGGCTAGGAATCCCACCACTGGCAGGGGCCAGCTGAGGCCTGGGTGGCTCACTACCTTGGAATGAGGTTCTGTCAGCATCCACTGAGGGGTATAACCCTGCCCACCCCAAACCATCTAGGGGTGCTTATTTACACAGTTCTCTGGGCATCACCCATGGAGACCCTGACTTGGAACATCTGAGCCTGAGTCCTTGGAACCATTTAGCAAGTGCCCCAGTGGTTCTGATGACCATAAGGCTTGGAACCCTTGCAGCAGACAAGGTGGCACTGAAGCCCAGCAGAGTCCTCAGGGCTCAACACAGGTTCCTGGGGGAGCACCCTGCCCTCATCCTGCCAGATCAGAACAGGTAGCAGAGGGTGCAGGGCTTGTGCCACCATCACCTTTTTCTGAGGCCAACACTAGCTGGGCTATCTTCTCAGGGCTAGTGAGTCCCAAGCCCTCGCCTACAAAGGGATAAAGCAAGACCCATGAATAAGGGACCATTTAGGGAAAGTCTTCACTGAAAATTCTATTTTGCATTTTGATTTTTGGGTGAAAACATCAGAAATGCATCTTTCCTATGAATAGTAATGTAAGTGGCAGCAAGGTACATTTTAGTTGCTACTGAACAACAGGATCATTTTCAATCAATTTTAAAGTCATTTAAGTACAGTACAGAATCGATCAAGGGTGTGATCTTGCAAAAAGTTAACAGAAAAAGCATTTTTGCTTTTTAGGAAATGATACTATTTGATATGATCAAACATTGATACAAAGCTCTTTCTGAGCACCATTTCTCACCACTAAAGGGGTTGATCAATGTGGAGAGGGTGCAAGGCCAGGCCCTGGCTCTACTTTGGGCCAGAGAAGGATGTAAAGGCCTTGTCATTGCCTGCCATGCATGCTTCGATTTCCTCCACGGTACGGGGCACGCAGGTCAGCAACTCCACGCCACTGTTGGTCACTACAACGTCCTCCTCAATACGGACCTAGATCAGATGGACAGATGCTCATCATGACTGAACTGCCTTTCTGTGTCACATCAGTGGATCCCACCTGCTCCAGCCCGATCCCTGCTGCTTGAGGAAAGCTTTCTGAGGAAATGACTGATAGGCCAATGACAGAAGCAACTGGTCTCAGCTTCTATGGCCGACTGCCTAGAGCAGTGGAGACAAACCTACCGCCGTGTGCTGCAGCGGGCTGTTTGTGTAACTGAAAGCTCTAAAAAGTTTTCTGTCACTGGCCTAGAGGATGGCTCCTCATGTGGCCATTTGGTTGCATCACCTGCTCACCCTGTCCTTGTCAGGTAGATGGGTGCGCCGAGTGGGCAGGGGTGAGGCACCTGACTGATGACCAACCATATGAAGGGGCAGGCCATTTTCAACTGAGTATGTCAAGATTGTCCTTCCTTCACCAGGGCCTCTGTCCTGAGACAAAGGTGATGAACAAAAGCAGTGTGGGTGGTGGACATTCTGGGAGCAAGTATGCGGGCCCACGAACACTCACCCCACCAAAGCCGCGAAAGCGCTGCAGGACCTCGCGGTTAAAGAAGCAGGATTGGGCCTGGTCAGCCAGGGCCTCATCCAGGAGGTGGTCGATGAAGTAGATGCCTGGCTCCACGGTGATCACCATGCCTGGCTCCAGTTGCCGTGCAGTGCGCAGGTTCCGCAGACCAGGCTCGTCAATGCGCTCCACGCCCTGTAGGGACGGGAAAGGTGGAGGACCCAAGTGCCGGCTGCAGGGCTGGGTGTGAAGAGCCTACTCACTGCTTGAGTGGAGGACAGCCAGACAGGCTTGGCTCCAGCGCTGCAGGCTCTCTGACAATGGGGTCTCCAGCCTAGACTCACCCTCACTGTGCCAGGCCCCAGGCACTACTGATAAGACCTCTGGATTTTGAGTGTCCTTGGCCTCTGGTTACCCTCAGAATTGCCTTCAGGAGTACACTGATGTGCACACAGCCAGGGCAAGCAGCCCAGGTGGCCTCAAGGGGCTGGCTAGGTGTCTGGCTGCCCTTACCTAGGCCCAGGAATGGCAGAAGCCAACAAAACAATACAAAATCTGTAAGGAGGTTTTGAGGCTTTCTGGGGCAGCAGTTTTCCAGGAAGCTCACGTGGAAACTGGCTCTAGCAGCCCTGGTTCTGTCTCCACCAGCCCAGCGCCAGGTTCTCCATGTGACCATCAGGGAAGAGGGACAGGTGCTGTCATTAGGCTGGGCCTGCCAGCACCAGCACTGGCCCGTAAGTACTTGCATGTGCCTGGCTTGGTGGTGTGGCTCTCAGAGCAGCTCTCTGCACCCTGCACTGGGCCCTGGGAAATGGTCCTTGGCCCTTGAGGAATCAAGTAACAGCTGCTTTCCCTCCTCAGTGCACACCCAGCCTGGGCCTGGCTGTTCACCCAGGCACGGCTTACAGGGCCTGAGCCTGGGCTGAGGACAAGTGGTACCCAGGACACTTGCAGGAGTGTCCTTGCCTTCATCAGGCTCCATATGGTCCTTGGCCAGGGCCTCTGAGTGAGTGGGCAGCGAGCAAGCTTTCTGGTCAGGATCTGAGTTTGCCCTGCCCTGCTTGTAGCTCCCGCTAGGAAGCCCAGATGCTGGAGATCGAGCTGTCATTTCTGACTGTTTGGGGGCCAAGAACATCAGACTTCAATTAGTGGTTCACATAAGGTAACCCAAAACAGGCTGGCTCAGCCTCCAAGGCTGGGCACAGCAGGAAAGCCTGTGTCTGTGATGCCACCAGGGCAGGGACAGCCAGCCTGACCTGGTGAAAGCAGGCCGGGATGGAGGCAGTGATGAGGGTACCCTGACCCCTGGTGGGTCATGCTGTGGTGTAGTCCCAGCCCCAGAGCCTTTGCTCTGGGCTGCAGAGCTGGAGTTGGGCAAAGGGCAGGGGATTCAGGAGGCAGGGTGCTCCTCAACTGAAGGTCTTGCCTGGAATGACAGCCTGGGTGCAGGTGAGGCTACTGTGGTAAGGAGCAGAGCCTGCCTCCCCTATAGACCCAGCTTGCTCGTGAGAGCTGAGGGCCCTGGGTCTCTGCTCTAGAAATTTCTTGCTCCTGTCACCCAAAGCTTGTGCCTACCCCTTGGCACTCCCTTCCTGCCCTTCATGCTGTACCCTGAGTGCCTGTCCCCTTCTCTCCACCCCATGGCTGTCAAAGCCAGGGGTTGGACAGGTCATGTCTCTTTCTTCCCAGTAGCCCTTTCCCACCTGGGGGCCCACACCACACTGCTTCACAGGTGTGCAGGAGAGGCAGGTTTCCCGAAGCACGGAGAGTTGCTTCTCTCCATCCAAAAACGTGTGGGACCACCATTCCAATTGGGGTTTGGGGAAAATGAAAGAAAGGATCCCTGGGCTACAGAGGCTGTTCCAGCGCATGGAGCACAGCTACCCCTTCAGAGCCTTAGCTCTCAATGCTGCTGCTAGGGCCCACCAAGAACGGGGCATGAGGCAGGCGTGTCTAGGAGGCCAGCCCAGCAGCCAGAGCAGGCTGAGGATGAAGGCTGGGCCAAGTGGGGCACAGGCCGTGAAGAGGAGAGCGTGTCTCCTGGCCCAGGTATGCCAGGCTTGCTGGGGATGTTCACACTATGCCCATGCCCGCCTCAGCCTGGGCAGAAGGCTCTCCGAGGCCTCCACTTTTACTGGGCTCTGCCAGAGGAGACGCAGATGCATCTGTAGGCCTGAAGTAAAACAAATGACTTATAGGAAAAGCCATATTTTTTCCACAGTGTTTATCTGTCAGAAGAATAGGCTCTGTGAGCACAAAGGGCTGCTTACTGGAAAAGATGAAAACAGTTTGCTGCCAATTTTCTTTAGTGGAAAAAAAGTACTTTGGCGACTAATGAATAATGAACCTCAGCTAACAATGTCTGGAAGGCCCTGCTCTTGGCTCTCTGCACACAATGGGATGAACAGAAATTAGGAAATTAAAACTGATTTTGTTTCTGCAAATTTAACTGTTTACACTTGAGGAAAAAAATAATTGAATAATAATGTTTCTCTTGAGCAACTTTTTCCCCCCAAAATCACTTAGTGCTTTCAAAATACCCTGCAGCCAAGAGGCCAAGCCTAGTCTTGGCTTACCGGCTGGTGGGCCCCAGGGTGTGCACTGATTGCACAATCAGCCCCCTGCATGGTGGGCACCAGGCCAGGTGGCAGGGATGGCGCACTCTTGCCAGAGGGACCCAGAGGGCAACAGCCACCTGCCCAGTAGGGGCCTCTTGTGAGCCTGCACGCGCCCTCTGGGTGGTCCTAAAAGGGGAGGGAAAGGCTTGTCTGGAGATGCCCTCGTCTCCACCAGGGGTCCTAAGACTGGGATATCAGCAGGCTTCAGAGCCACAGGTGTGGGGCCAGGGGACTCGGAGGCAGAGGGTGCACCAGCCAGAGAACAGTGGCGCGGAGTCTGCTACAGCGCTCCTGTTGGCCGAAGTTAATCTGAATGAAGCCACATGTAGGACGGTGTGAAGGGTGCAGTGCAGTTTCATCACTAAGACACAGCGTCGGCCTCACTGCCCTGCAGAAACCACGTGCACTGGAAGGGTGCCATGGACACCTACAGCTTATCACCCTTTTAGGAAGGGGCTCCACCCAGCACTTGCTACAGGAAACTTAGGCATCCATCCTTACCCTGACCAGAGCCCTTGCAGAGGGCAAGCCAGGACCCTGATTCCTCTCCTCTCCCCTGTGCATCCCAGGGAACCCTATCTCTCCTGTCCTGCTATGTTCCTTGATACCTCCCAGAGCCCCAGTCTACCCCAAGGATACCAGGCCCAGGGAGGGTCCACCTGCCAATGTCTCCACACTGACCTCAGGGTAGCCTCCCACGTCGTGCACATCAAGGCCCATGAAGTGGCCGAGCCCATGAGGCATGAACACAGCTCCCATGTGGGCCTGGACCATGGCATCCACGCTGCCACTCAGGATGCCAATGTGGGTCAGCTCCTCCAAGTGGATGCGGTTGGCCAGGCGGTGCATGTCAGGCCACCAGACACCTACGGCTCAAAGGAAGAATTAAAAGGAAGGGCTTCTCCAGCAAGTGCTAGGGAGAGACAAAGCCCCAAGGAGGCTGAGGTGGAAGGGGCTCAAGTCAGGGGTGAAGGTGACACACTCCCTGTGAGCCAAGGGTAGGTTGGCCCAGTGCCCTGCACTTTCCCAGTGAAAACTCTCCACTTCTCTGTCCCCCATTCTGTCTCAGGGGGAGGTTCCTGTCCCCCATGGTCAGGGACCTGGGGCAGCTCTACTCTCCAGCCCACACTGTGCCCACCCTGACCAGCATGTGCTTCTGGAGCCAGGGGAGCCCGACAAGATCTCTGGCCATCAGGAGAATAGCACACGTCTCCCCAGTAGCAGATGTGGGGTGGCTTGGGCCAAAACACTGTCTTGGGGCTTCAGGCCTGGGTTTTACTCCTGTGGGGCCAGGGGGAAGCTAAAGGCTGGGGGAGGGGGCATCCCCACACATCCCAGAAAGCTGCTGTGGAAGCAAAGGTTTCTGGGGTGAAGGTGCAGCTTGCAGAGCCTCTTATGGGTGGGCAGGGGTCTGTGGCCCTGCTGCTACAGCATGGGGACTGTCTCCATGGCAGCCCAAATATCCAAGCCTAGGCTGCTACCTGAACTCATCTTTACCCCATGTTTCTGGGTCAAAGTTTATTGTACGGCCTTCCAAGTGCACAGCTTTGGGGGTCACACAGGCTCTGTGCGGGCAGAGGCAGAGGCCAGAGCCAATCCTTAGCACTGCCTGGTCCCTTGGTGGTGGGAGGCCCCTGGGGGCTGCAATAACATAGGGTACCTGGAGAGAGCTAACCCAGAGAGCCTTAGCCCTGCCTGCCCAGCTCCCCAGAGCCCTCTTTGGCCTCCTTAAGGGAGTTCCAACCCCACCTCTGCATGCAGCCTGAGCACCAGACAATAACCCTGGGCTAGTGGAGCCTCTTGCTTTCAACTCACAAGGCTGAGACTGCACAGGCCGTATGCTGGATGAGGCCCATGGTGCCAAAACACACTGGGCCAGGCAGGTTGGGTGAGGGCCCAGGGCTCAGCAGAGCTCTAGCCAGAGAAGGCAGTCTAAGAGTATTCCTTGTGGTACCTCCTGGCAAGGTTTAGGTCCACGGAGTAGAACTACCTTGGCTTCCAAGGGCCTCCGTCACATGTCCTGCCTTGGCTCAGAGCTGGACCTGCTATCACACTGCCCCGTCCTTGATCACTGCTGCAAGACTGGAGGGCCAGGGATCTGCATGGCGAGGCGCCCTAGTAAATCCTGAACTGGTGAGGGCTGGGCCATGAGGCTAAGGCCTCTGAGCCTCCACAGCTGGCAGGGAGCATGTAAGAGGCTGGTGGGTTGAACCCATCAGACACTCTTGCGGGGCACCTGCCATCCCCCCACCCCCAAGTTGGGGCTCCTTCTCTGCTAGAGATGGATACCCCAGGGGCTGGGAGGTGGTGACAGGTACAGGGGCTTCATCAGGTCGTGAGGCCTAACCCGTAACCCAAGGATGCAGGGAGAAGATAAGAGAAAGGAAAGGGAAGACACAGCTCTTGCCTTGATTACCCACCCCAGCCTGCAAGGCTGTGTTCTGGGGCTGGCATCTAGCTACCAGGTGCCTCTAGCTACTAGCTTGGGCCTGGGGGCAGATCTGGGTGGGCACACATTGTAGCTGGCTCGGTTTGCACTCCTGATGGTGGACCCAGAGCAGGAGCTTTCTCTGATGGCCGGAGTTCCTCAAGTGGAGACTCGGTAACTGTAGGCCCAGCTCAGCTGCCTGCCATATGGCTTGGGAAAACTCCTCCTCATCTCTTAAGCCTCAGATGTTGCACCTTTCATAGTTGCAGTATTGGCCGCAGCACTGGCTACGGAGTTTCTGCTATCTATAAGAAGCTGATCTATCACTTATGATCAAACAGAGCCTCGTTTCAACACTTTATGCTCACTGTGTTTGGGGATGGTGGTTACAGAGCAAGCCAAGCCTTCCCTAAGACCCTAGTGGCCAAGTCTGACTAATTCCAGCCCACCTCCATCTTACCCTCCCTCCCTCTGGAGGCCAGGTCACCTTTCTGCTCCACAAGTACACTGAAAGCTTCCACAAGAGATTCCGTGCTGCCTTGTCCTTGGGGATCTCAGCATCAGAGGTCTTCCTGGAAACTTTCGGCAGCTTCTCTCCAATGGTAACGCTCTTGGCACCTCCCAGTCTGAAGCTACCTCCTACACAGATCTGCAGACTTGCTTCTCCTGTCTGCCTGCCTGGTAGAGTGAGCTCCCTCAACTCTGCTCTTGCTAAGAGGCTCAGGTCTTACAAGCCCCCGAACAGCTCTGCAAAGCTGGCTCCCACCAGTCAGTCCGGTTTGTGGGCTGAGGGGCCTCTTGGGTGCTAGCCAATAGCTTAGCCCAGGTTCAGCTCCTCTCTCTCAGATGGGGGCCTTCTCCAGTTAGCAACAGGGAGCCGCAGGAAATGTAGCCTGATTTCCAACCAGCTAACTTCAAAAGTCATACAGCAGCCAGGTGTGGTGGCACATGCCTATAATCCCAGCATTTGGGAAGCTGAGGCAGGAGGATCACCTGGAGTTTGAGGCCAACCTTTCTTACACAGTGAAGTCAAGGCCATCCTGAACTACTGTACACAGTGAGACCTTGTCTCAAAACCAAAAACAAAACAAAAAACCAAACCAATAAGAAAAAAATGTCGCTGCAGGCTTGGTTGGACTTCAGTGGAGGGTGGGAATCAGGTATAAATCATGCTCTGAGGTGGCAGCCCAGCTCCCGCCCAGATGTGTGGCCCAGGCAGTCCCCATGGCGCCTCTAGTCTTCCTTGCCTGAGCACCCTCGGGAAAGGCCTTGCACACAGCTCTCTTGGCCATGAGTGGGGAGTTTCTGCCTGTGTGTGGTTAGGGTTATGACAGTGATTAAACCTCCAGCAACTTGGCCTCTGTGTCTGGCGTGGTGGTTGTGACACTCACAGCTAGGGCTGGGCCCCTGAAGTGTGTGAAGGTCACTGTCCTTGGGCTAGGCTGGGAGGTGGGCTCAAACGGGAGTGTCTCCTTGTGCCTGGCCTGTGGTGGGCAAGGCTCACCCTGACTCCTGGGCTCCTGCCAGTTTGGCAGCCCATCCACAGCTCGGAGCCCACAGGTATGAGGCAGGAGGCATCTCTGACCTGAGCCTGCCCATATCAAGGACACTACCTCAGGAAGCACACCACTGAGCCAGGCACAGGCTGCCTGGCACTTCCTGCCACCTCCTGCCAGCATCAAGTCTTGCCCTCACCTCCCTGAAACGTCTCTCAAACCTGTTCTCCTCTCTTTCACTGTCTCCTCCCTCCTGCTTGTCAGACTGGCCAATGACAAAGCCCAGGTTCCTGGGCTGGCCTCCATCTCTAGCCTGACCCTCATCCACTCCTTGGCAGAACAGCCAGACCAAGGCCATGGTCTTGATGCTCTCTGTGCTTTCTACCTGCTGTTCCCTTAGCTGGGACCACCCCTCCAAGCCCTTATCCTCCTGTGCTGGGCCTCTTGTTAAGCCCCCCTTCTCCAGTAAGCCCTCTCTGACTGCCTCTTTGCTGCCAGAACCTCTCCACTGGGGCTCAGCACTCTGGTTCTGGCCACTGTGCCCTAAGAGGTGAGACTTGTGCCCTGCTCCCTGCTCCGCACATGCCTGGTAAATCTGAGGAGCAAGCAGGAGCCTTGTCCTCCCTTTTGACTTTTTTCTTTATAGCCAGGCTGTGCCACTGTGGCCCAGGATTCTGATGTAGCTGTCAGCCCACTCCTCTATGTTCTTAGATTCCAGGGTGGGCAGGGTAATCTAGGAGTTAGTGCCATACTGTCTGCTTCAGGGAATTGCTGGATTTAGAGCAACAAGAGCCCTGGGTGCCCAGGCCCCTTGATGTGTCGGGAGCAGCCCTGCGTAGGCTGGCATTCTGTGTCTACCTGGTCCCCCTCAGGCAGCACTCTCTCCCAGGCCTCACCCCTGTGTGGGGCGGGGCCTGGCTTCTCAGAGCCTCAGCAGCGGCATCCATCATGGCCTCAAGGCTTCGAGCCCAGAGTGTGACAGCCCCAGGGGCTTCCAGGCCTAAGCCAAGCCAGGAAGGCCCCAAATGCTGCATCCTCAGAGCCACTTCCAGACAAAGAGCTCTTCATCCGTGGACAATAGCCCTCCGGGGGACAGATGCTGTCTGAGCCAGGCCTTGGGGGTGCAGGAGGAAAGGCTCAGGGTGTGGGTCTCAGGGAAGGCCCTGGGGGCGGCAGGGAGCTGCCTGCCAGGCCAAGCTGGTGTGGGGGATGACAGCTTCCACCCAGCCCATGTTGTATCCTGTGCTGCCAGGACCTTTGGGACCTGCTCACCCTGCGTAAGGGTAGGGAGCAGTGTCTGTTCAAGCTGCAGGCACCTCAGTGCTGTGGAATCCTAGCTGTGAGGTTTTTTTTCCCCACATCCCAGCAGGGAACTTGACCACCACTCTGCTACCAGCAGGAGGCATAGACATAGGGCCCCAAACAGCTACCCACAGAGGGCACTGTGGCTGGGTGGCATGAGGTCCTTGTGCCAGTCTGCCTGACCCCTGTATTCCTTGCCTTGTCTAAGGGTGAAGCCCCAAAGAAAGTACAGCCAATTGGTCTCATTCCTGCCTATCTAGGCGTGAGGCACAGGTAGGAAACACAAACCCACCACTCCAGGTCCACAGAAATCATATACTGGACCATTTGGCAACAGCATCGTCCTGAGCATCCTGCCCCTATTTGGTCATCCCTGGCTTTCTTATCCTTTGGTTCATTCTGGGGCAAGGACACTGACTGACTTCTAGCCACTCATTGACTCTCCTCTAACCTCCCACCAGTGGCACCGCCCCTGTAGGTAGACAGGACTCAGCACAGGGACACAGCCAGGGTGTTGGCATTGCACAAAAGTACACAGATCTATGGAGAGCAGCTTGGGTCATGGCTGTTTTTATATACTGTGATACAAATAGGGGCTCCAGGAGCTGGGCTCACGGGAGAGCACAGGAGCGAGGATGGGGGGTGAGCTAGGAGGGCCAGGGAGACGGGGTACTGGCAAGCAGGAGGTGAGGTGGCACAGGTGACAAACGTGGGGACCCCACTGATGGTTACACAGTGGCTGGTGGGACTGGGAGTCTCCATGACCAGACAGGGACAGCCTTGTAGCTGTGGCTTGCTCAGACATCTGGCTCAGGGACCCCTGAAGAGCTTAGCACATCCCCTTGCAGTAGCACCTTCCCACCTCCCTTCACCCAGGCTGTGGGCCCTTCAGTGCTTCCTGGTACCTCGGAGATGGGGAGGGCAGGGTGCACTGACGCCAAAACCACATAAACCTGGATCTATTCAGCCAGAAGCCAATGCCTGGCCATGGCCTCCCATGGATGGGACTTTCCCATGTGCCCATCTTCCTGTGGATTGCTGCCCACCACTGTCTCCTGTCTGGGTGAGCTTAGCCCTCTTTCCTTCCCTGAGTCTGAGTGACAATGAGAAACACTTCCCCTCTGGTCCCAGAATGTTTCTGGGGAGCCAGGGCCTGCATTCCTCAACCCCCAGAGGGCTGTATCCACAAGGGTCCATGTGTATTCTGATAGCTAATTTCTGCTTCTCCTGTGGGCATCATTGTGTGACTTCCTGAATGTTTTTATTTATTCTTCCCTGGAAGGTCACAGGAAGCAGTCAGGCAGTCTCAGCAGGGTGTTTGTCTTGGCCCAGGAGTTGAACCCACAAACTGGGGGCATTTCTACTGGGACAGGCAGAGGGCTGACCCGGTCAGAGCCGCCTTGATGCTAAGGGGAAGTGACAATCTGCCTCCATTTGCAAAGCAGTTCTGTGGATACAGGACTCCAACCCCCCACGCTGGGGCTACACTGTGTGACCCAGGTGGAGTCACATCTGCCCTTAGGGATCTTCAGTGTGTCACAATTGGGCAGTAGGGGTAGCAGAATGTGTATGTGGGCTATGGTGCGGGTTCTGTTCCATCCCTCACATAAGGCCCACCATATTGGTGCTGGGTAGAAAAACCCAGAGGTGGGTAAGAAAGGGACTTGGTCTGGAAGTCAGGTCAGTGGAGCTTAGCCTGGGGTCTCCAGGGTCCCCTAGCTGGGCCAGAGGTCTGTGGCTGTCCCAAGAGTTGGCCTCAGGATAGGTGATCAGGTGGATGCAGGCACTTAGTCCTGGGCCTCTATTTTTTTTTTTTTTTTAGTATGAAGTAGGAGGGACCTTCAGGACTGGCCTGTGGGTCTGGCTACTTTCTGGAAAGAATTCAGGTTGCTGAGTAGGGTCACTGTGCTGGCCAGGACACCAAGGGTACAGGTGCCATCCAGATCCTGCTCAGATTCCACCAGCCTTCCCCATAGCCAGCAACTGGCCATCACCAGTCAGCCTAGGGTGGAAGGTAAGCAGCTCCAAGGACTGGAAGCCTGGAGCTCTGCAGGGACACAGGGAGAGGACACCTTTCCAAACCTCCCTGGCTGCAGAATATCCCGTCAAATGGGAGCTCCATCCCCATCCCGAACCTCACTACGAGGCTTGGTTCCTCCTGCCTGGTCCCCAGTGTGGAGTGAGGCTGTCAGTCCTGTGTCCTGATGGAAGGCATGAGTCCACTCTCACACTGACCACTACTGTGCTTCTCAGCAAGAAGGGGCGCCCCGGCTTCTCTGTGGAAGATCTGTGCTTACAGGTAGTGAGAAAAGACAATAGCCAGACCCTCTTCCATTGGAAACACTGATGATCATTTAACTGACGGGTTTTAAAACTCAAAACTGAGTTTTTTTAAAAAAAAGCTTCTCTGTGTCATAAAGACAGGAAGAGATGCATTCCTTATGTTACTCCTTGAATTTCATAAAAATTAAAAAGAACAAAAAAAGGAGGCATAGTGAGCACGGACCCTAACTTTCCATCCCACTCTAGCACCTTGTCTGCAGATTTCACCAGTACATGCAAATCCAGGCTCTTACCCCACCCCCACCCCCATTTTCTGTTGCAAAGCCACCTTCCTTCAGCACCATGTCCTGGCTCTGTTAGCACCTGGAGGTGCTGCTGCTTTTTAAACAGGCAATTTTGTCCCAGATGTTGACCCCTTCAGCAGCCACTGCACCGGGCAGGGCTGCTATGTTGTCACACACACCACACCCCTCTTCTCATCTTCCTTATTCTTTCAAGGAACACCTGGCTTCCCAGCCCTGGACTCCTTTCTCTAGCTCTTGTCCTGCTGGCTAAGTGAGGATGTGGGCTGTGGGCTCAGACCTGGTGGTGCCCTCAACATACCCCCAAAGCTCCTCTGCTGGGGGCTTTTGGGCTAGACTGGAGGCCAATCAAAAAAGGACTGCTCACAAGCTGTCTCCTCTGAAAATGACCGATGCTGAATCTCCTCCAGCACAACCCTTGGCCCTGCGACCGTGGCTGTAAGTCATCCCAAAACCCAGCTTTGGGGCCACAGGAGACTTCATCCAAATGCTGAGCCAGCAAGTTCTAGGTCTGCAGGAGGCCATTTCCGAGAGCTATAACCGTGCTGGGGCTCGGGATCTTTTTCCTTTTTTTTTTTTTTAAATCCAGGCTTCATAGAGACACATAAATCTGACTATTTCAGTCCCTCATTTAGTAATTCGAAGTCCGGACTTCAGATCTGTCACAGGCGGGGCCCCAGACAGCTTCAAAGTCTCCCTTCACCATCCCTGGGACCAGGAGAGAGCTGGGTGCAGCCAGTGTCCAGAGCTAGCTGAGTCCACGCTGGGCATGGGGCCCGAGGGCTGGCCAGCCACATGTGGTGGGCACTCTCTGGGTCTGGGCTGCATTCTGTTTTACCATGCTGTTTCTTGGACTGCAGTGACTCCACGCATAATCCGCTCCTCCATGGCCTGAGCTCCCCCATCTAGAGAAGCCTGTAGGCTGCTTTAGTGGCTGGCCTACTCTTCTGGGAGCCTGCATAGCAGGGGAGGGAGGTAGGGAGCCATGGCTGCAGGGAACAGGGTCTGGGTCTATGACCTGTGCCAACATCAGGTGCTCTCTGCCTTGGGGTAGGGGTACCAGGTAAAAGAAAGCCAGGAGGTCACCACCACTGCTGCTGCAGACGTCCACGCTGCTTCATTTGGCTCTGGCCTCACCCAGACCTCCTTGTCCTACTTCTGTGGATTTGTGACAGCACCAATGACCTAACCTAGCCAGCAACTGTCAGTCACTTAGAACCAAAGCTGTAGAAGCTGGTGCCTCAGTGGATGGCTGTGTCCAAGGACGTGCAGGCCAATCACCAAGTCAGGATGGAAGAGGGGCAGGGAGAGCCCATCCCTACTACAGGATGGAACCTGACTGCAGCTACCTGTCCCCAGAAGGCCTGGCTTGGTAGGTAACTGGCACTTGTTGGCTAGGAATCCAAGGCCTGCAGGGCGGGCTGTTCTGAAGCCCTAGAAGGCTGGAAGCAAGAACATGACAAGGCCACGTTCCTAAATTTTTCCTCTAGGCAAAGGGGACAAGTCAGGGCTCCTCTGTCACTGCTAGTGATGCTTTTTTTTAAGTACTGGGGATCGAAATCATGACCTCGCGCTTGCCAGGCAGGTGCTTTACTCCGCTGAGCTAAATCCCTGGCTAGTGAAGCATTTTCTGACAGTTCTGGTTAGAAAGAGCCACACAGCAGTGCTGAGGGTTGATCCAGCAGGTCCTGCATGTCACCCCATCAGGGATATAGGAAGTGAGGGCTCATCAGAAAGGAGCATGGCCAGTGACAATTGAAATAGGGACAGCTCTAGGAACTGAGAGTCATGGAAAGAACGGAAAGGCCAAAAAGTCAGCCTTGCTAGGGGGATGCTGTTTCCCCTGCAGAGTACTGGACCTGTGGGCCATGACTGCCATGCAGAGGGACACCAAGGGTAGACCAGGGACTCTGTATAGTCTGGAGACGTCAGGGGAAGACTCAGGGGGAGGCTGTACTGAGGCTGGGGGGACAGGCAGGGACAGGACATGTCAGCCAAGACTAGCTGTTATGAGAAAGAATGCAAAGCCCTCAACACTACTGCAATAGTGACAATGACCACTATAGAGCGTAAACACATGCCAGCAGCATTTAGGTGCTTTACGTGGCTCAGCTTGATCTATTTACAGACAAGGAAACAGCCAATCAGGGAAGAGCTTGTCCAAGGCTATAGAGCTGCTGAGCAGGGTTGGAACTTGCTCCAGTGCCTAATAAGACAACAGTGTGCGAAGCTAGCCAAGCCCTCCCTGAAGTGGACTCTGCTTTGGGACAGGACAGGGAACATGTTGATGTCCTGGTAAGCAGTATGGGTGGAGAGATGTACAGAAAGAGGTGGCCAGATGGGACATGAGGTGACTTTGGGTTGAGCTCCCAGATTCTAGGCTCCCATTCCTGGCTGGAGGTCAGTCTTATTCCTAGGAGTGACCCTCGGGATTAGACACCACTGGAGTCTTCCTGGTCACATATGAGAGTAGATGCAAATCACGGAATCTGGGGCCTGCTTCCTGCAGGTGCCTAGCACAGCTGTTCCTCCCTCTCCACACCAGGTGGGTCGTCCTCAGCAGCACCCCCTGCCCTTTTCCTCACCTGGCTTCATAGCGTTCATGACAGCACGGCAGCTCCGCAGCACTGCCTCGTAGATGGCTTTTTGGTCCTCAGTAAACTTGCCGTTGGCGGGGAAGGAGCAGGTGATGTCTGAGGCGAAGCAGTAATACTCACCACCCATGTCAAACAGGCTGCAGGAAGATGGGCGTGAGGTGGGTAAAGTGCTCATGAATGCCAGTGCTCCCCTTACTTCTCTTGCCCAGGATGCAAGCACGGCTTGCTCTGGTCTGGATGCAACAGGGTGCTTGAGCCTACCTCATCTTGAGTTGCTAAGAGCGCGGCACTCTAACAGTGTTCCAGAGATACCCAGGGCCATCCAGAGAGAACTCAGTCCCCAGGAGAGAGGCAGTCCAGGGCTCAGCCTGAGAGAGGGGGCTGCCTCCATGGCCTGGCCTCAGCAGATTCACTTGTGGGGACTCACTTGAAAAGCAGGAGGGTCAGATACGTCCCCTGGTTCCCATGTGCCACCTTGCCCCCATGTGAGCAAGCCAACAGCTCCCCATGTCTGGCAGGTTTTCAGTGCAGTTGAAGCAATGCTCATGGGAGGGAGGAAAGGAGGAAGGAATGGCAGGGGCCTGGGATGGACACAAGACACCTGTGTAGAGAGAGCAGCGGCTGAGCGGCACCACCACGTTCCCACAGGCTCGGTCCGGAGTAGGGGTGAGATTCTGCATGGAAACTTGGCAGGTGGTAGGTACCTGTGACCCTGCTCCAGCTCAGGTGTCCTCCCACACTCTCCCACACTGGGGTGGGATGGACCTGTCCTGCTAGGTCCTGAGGGAAAGGCAAGGAGGAGGTGTTAGAGGATAGTGTCTTATTCAGCAGGGCTTTTATGGGGCCTCAGCCAGATAGGAGTGCTGCCTGACCCCTCCTCACCTTGTCTGCCTGGCACCCTGATCTCCAGGTGGCTGAGCGTGGTATAGAGGACGTAGAACATAAGGGGACAATATGAGAGGCCTAGGAATTGGAAGCCATGAGCCAGGGGAGACAGGACAGTGGTGGGACCAATGTCAGATCTGCTGAGTCAGGAGGATGACAGTGGAGCCACCCCTCTGGACATCCTGTGACCTGGGCTCTTGTGTGAAGGAGCAGGGTCAGCTCTTCCACACAAAGGGTTCTGGGACCCTCTGTGGTCAAGGGCAGATAAGGATCCTGCCCTACTCCCTCTCTGAAGTAGAAGGAGGCAGGACATGTGAAGGGCTTCTGGGTCCAGGCCTAGCTCCCTAGAGCACACAGAAGGGCCGCTACGGTGTGAGGTCATCCAAGTGGGTGACAGCAGGCCTGAAGAAAGGGATGAGGAGTCACAGCTACCCCACCTCAGCACCTCAGGAATAGCTGACAACAGGCACAGCTGGGGCCACCAGCCTACCCTGCCCCTTCATGGAGTCATGGCCAAGTCACTGCTGCTGAAAAAACCAGCTAAGGGACATCAGTCTAGTGCCTGGTGCATGTCTTCAGGGCCAGATAACCACAGCAGCAGGCGTAGCCAAAGAGGTGGGAACATTTCCTTTGTGCTGGCTGAGCCCAGCTTCTGTTTGGTTTCTGGCTCCATCCTGGGTTTCCCAGGGGGGCCTATCTGTAGTCACACAAATCCTGGCAAACTGGAGCCCAGGTCCCTGCCACCACTTCCTCTACAAGGGCTTCTCACCCAAATCCAGCTCTAATGGTAACCACAAATATTCCAGAAGCCGCCTGTGGGGGGCCATATTGTGTGGAACAGAACAGGGGGGTGGGACCCCTGGCCCTGAACAAGGGGCAAGGAATCAGGCCACATGGCCTGTCAGACAGGATCAACAACCACATAGAAGCAGATTTTTACAGGAAAAGCTTGAATGTTCATGATCCCTGGGCACTTTGCTGGAATCCAAAGTCCTCAGCTGAATACTTTTTAATCTCCTGTCTTTTCCGATTGCAAAACACCATAAACAGTGTCAACAGTGCAAAACACACAGGTAACCCTCAGGTGATTCTCAGGGGGTAGAGCAGAGCCCCTGCTAGCACAACAGTGAACTTGGAGCTGGGTCAAAGTCTCTCAGGGGGACCCTACTTGGAGCTTACCCAGGGTACCTGGCCCTCACTTGAGGGTGACCCACCCTGAAGCAGTCATACAGGGAAATTAAACAGATACCTTGACAGAGGCTTCAGATGCAATGGCTGTTGGGACCAACAGCTGCCTGTAGGTACACACTCCACCCTCAGCTGAAGGGAAACCAAGGCTGGGAACCCTGGTCCAGTATAGCCTGGAGTTAGGAGGTGGAGTAAGCATCTCAGAACCCACAAATGGGTTCTCTTGTCCTGGTTGTGGCATTCATGGGTCAGGACCTCAGTTTCCCCGCTTGTAAAGTGGCATCGCTGACCCTGCTAGTATGTTTGTGCCCTCTGGGGACCAGCCTGCGGGCGGCAGCAGGGATGGAGCTGCATGGGGCTCTGGCCTATTTTGCCCACAAATACAGAACATTTTCATTTGGGCTCCCTGGAGTCAACAAAGAAAAATGGTTTGTGGTTTGTTGGTTTAGAGCATCCAAGAATGGCCTGGGCAGACAGGACAGAGCCAGGGGTGTGGGGGACACAGATTCCTGGGAGGTGCCACATCAGAGGACGACCCGCATGTAGTCCTCCGGGGCACAGAGTTCTATTGAACTGTGCTGATCTAAGAGAAAAACAGAAATTAAACTACTTAAAAAAAAACAACAAACCAGGAAGCCCACAAGAGCACACCAAATGCCGGAATCATCGAGAACAGTTAAAAACAAAACTTCAGCGCAGACCAGCCTCTGAACCAAGTGCTCCAAATCCTCCTCCATAAAACAGAGAAAGCGTGGGATGCTGGGTACTTGGATTTCCTCAGCCAGTCTGGCTTTATCTTCTAGCTTTTAGAAGATTCAACTGTAATTTTTGTTTAAAACCATCCCCTTTCTGGAGAGGGAAGTACGCAGCTCCATCCTGCCCAGTGATGCTCTGGCATGGGGCTGGAGTCTATTTTTGTGCTCTCAGTTCCCTATCTTTTTCTTTTTCTGCCTTTTTTTTTTAATCCCCCAGAGTTTCTACACATATAAGTGACTCAGATTCAAGCCATTCTGGAATCCAGGGATGAAAACCATCTCTTTTATAAATCATCTCCTTCCTCCTCCTCTACTTTATCCTCCAAATGTAAAATGACAATGGAGAATTCGGTCATACTTGGCTCAACTGAGAACAAAGGATCCCTCCTTCCCGGCTGCCTGGGGACACCCACTAGAGACACTACCATCGTTGGCTGAGTGAATCTGTGTGATAATCTGAGACATCTGGGGAGAGATTACACATCTCCAAGCAATATGCTGGCGTCTCATTCTTCACGTGTCTCTATGGCTGCATTTCTGGCTGGGATGAGAGGTTCTGTCTTCCGCTAGCTCCTTCTGGGCAGCTTCGGGCCCGGGCTACCTGCCACTACTGGCCTGCCCAGTCCCTCCCTGGGCCCCACTGCAGGGACCAACCACCCCGCAGGCGGGACTCCGAGGGCAAGACTGCAATGTTTATACAAAGGCCAGTTTGTACTCCACTTGTGGCTTCATTTTCCTCTCCTGAGTGTGTAGCATGGCTCTTGGTTACTTCCCATCCAAGCCTCATCTTATGCACGCGTGTGTTCAGCACTGCAGAAGTGGTACAGATGTGCTATGTACAGCTACTCCAGTTTGTGTCCCAAGCTGGGCAAGGGGGTTTCTCAACAGGAGGAAGCTCTTGCTTCCTCTCAGACCTCAACAGGAGACCGGAAGGAGGGTCCATGCGTTATTTTCCGTGTGTTTGTTGCAGCAGGCAGGGAGGCCTTGCAGACACAGAAATGAGTGCCAGTCGCCTTGGCATGGGCTGGCTGTCTGCTCTTAGCTCCTAGCCAGGCCTTCTGGGCACTGCCAGCCTCCAGTATGGCCAAAAGGAGCAAGATCCTTGGGGTCCTTGAGGTTTTCCAAAGCTGTAGGCTGATCCACACAGGAAAGCTGTCCTCACAGCCTTCAGGACAGCTGCTCCTGCAGGGGCTGTGGCAAACGGGAACGGCTCCCATGCAAGCCGCCCAGACCAGCAGCAACTTCCTGTCCCCGGATGCAGAGCCAGCAATGCCTGTGCACACAGACCAGCGTACCCATGTGCTAGGTGGCCTGTGTCTGGAGAGAATCAGTTATCACTGTGAGACACAGACCACCGATGTGGAACCAATACCCCAGAAAGAGAATTACACTGCAATCTTCCTGGGATGAGGAGGTCAGCTGCTGCCTATAAAGCACTGTACACCAGGGCCTGGCATCAGGGCAGTGGCCACTATGGGTCAAGGAGGCAGGCAGTCATGTGCAAAGCACATGCTTCATTTCACTTTTTTGGTGGCCAGTGTCTCATGATCTCTATGAGCACCCAAACTGTCTAGACCAGTGCTTCTGAGATTGCGGGTTGTGATGTCAACTGAGTGGGTGTGCCACGAAGCACTGACAAACTAAACAGCAGACAGACAGCATGTGGGGAGGTGCCCGCTGATATCCAGGGCACATCTACAAGTACAAGTCCTGGCTGGAGTGTCAAGGGTGCTTCTGAGATGGGACACTGGAGGTGATGGCCCAGACAGATAGCTGGCCAGGGCTGTGCCTTCCAGAGAGCTCTCTTGTACCAAGGACTGGTCTTGTCCTTAAGTGTGAAATGTGGGCCAGGCATTGCCTCAGTGGCACAGTGCCTGCCTTGCAAGTTTGAGGTCCTGAGTTCAATTTTTGATACCACTCCCAAAAAACAAAAACAACAACAGCAAAACTGTGACACACTCAGGATGAGGTTCCCTGATGACAAGCAAGAGTTTCCCTGAGGAAATAGAAGGTAGGGAGGGTATCTGGATTAAGTGTGGCAGTGGGGAGCAGACCTGGGCGACACTTGACCTCTAAAGCTAATCAAGGTATCCACACCAGGTAAAGTAGAGCTTGGAGATCTATCCTTTTCTTGGTCCCTTTGCCAGTAGGCAAAAATTGTAGGCATGGACTTGCCCCTCTGGGGACTCCAGGGCATAGATGCCAGACAACCAGGAAAGAGCAGAACTGCCCCATTCCAGCTTGCAGGGCCCAAGCAATTCCACAGGGATCACTGAAGCTGTGGGTAAGGAAGCTCCCAGCCATCAGGGGTGAAGGGTCGGCACATTTACAACAGAAACAGCCATGCAGAGGATAGTTCTGGTGCCACCCTGGGTCAGGGAATGTGACCCATATATATGCAGGCACACACAGTCACATTCCAGGGTAGTTTATGGCAGCGTCCTCAGATAAAATCAGTAGGCCTTGATTTTTTTTCTCTATCTACCTACCTACCTACTTACCTACCTATCTATCATCTCTCTATCACATCTGCTTGCCTCATTCCTTCTTTCTTTCCTTGCTTTTTTCTTTTTGAGACACGTCTTGCTTTGTGGGTCAGACTGACCTTGAACTTACTATGTAGCCCAGGCTGGTCTTAATGCACAGTGATCCTCCTGCTTCAGTTTCCTGAGTGCTGGGATTGCAGGCATATATCACCATGTCCTGCTCTAGTAAGCCTTATTTCTCTAGGTAAAGAGAAGCCAGGGTGACCATGAGAACTGTCCCCACCTATGCTGTTCAGCTAGGGATTCAGGTTGGCCATCATCAAGGCAGGGACACAGATGAGTTCCTAGGCCAGTGGTAGTAACTCTACAGCAAGCATGCCACAACGGGCTATTTCATTAAAAGCCCTAAAAGGTTCACCATCACTGCCCTAGGCCATAGCATCAAAAGAGGAGAGGACGTCAGCTGAAACAGGCCTCTTCTCCCAAGCTGGGGTGTAGGCCCACTTCCCAGGTCCCACAGGCAACACAGCCCATCACCACCCACCCAGAGAAAGTCTCAGCCCAGGTCCTGAGACAACACTGCCCTCTTCTGGCCAATGCTGGAAGATCCGGCTCAGCGGGAACCAGCCACATCCTGCCTACCTTGAGCAATACTGGCCAGGGGCATCTTGAACCTGTGCTCTAGAAGCTCAGACAGAGGCCATCGTTCCTAATCTTGCTACCTGATCTGGAGGTGGGAGAGGCAGGAGGTGGCAGGTGAGGATGAACAGTCCAGCTGCCTGCTCTCCATATCAGAGCCTACTGCAGGTACATCTTGTACCTCTTCCCACCTCTGAACCTACCTAGAGGTCAGGGGATTTGGGGACCTGCAAGGCTCACACCTGGAGTCCTGCACAAAGGTGGCCCAGGTGCAGTTTTCTGGTTCTCAGAGCCTCCATTTGCCTGGGGGCTTTGGTGTCCACAGTCCAGGCTGACTGTAGGAGGACAAGGCAGAGCAGGGAGCTTGCAAGATGACCGAGTGGGGCTGGAGGTCCTAGTCATAGTGTGCTCACACCCATCTGCTTGGGGCAGGGTGCAGCTCCTACTTAGAAGGGCCTCTGATGACCCTGTTAGATGCCATCCATCCTTTGTGTAACATGTGGAAAGTATTAATTAGCACACTTTTGTAACCCCATTTTAGAAGCTTGTTTGCTTTAAAAAGGAAAACAAAAGCAATGATGGCTCTCTGGGACAGTGGCCTGCTGGTGGGGTTCATGGGGAACCCCAGGGACACAGCCAGAAAGGGTTCTGGGAGCCACAGAAAAACCCCAGAGGCTTCACAGCTACCCAAGGTCTGGACCAAGCCGAGGGCAGAGACCTAAGAATGAGAAGTCATACCACATTCCTGTTCCTCTCCCAGATCCCTGCAGAGCAGCTGGGGTGAGACCTGTCTTTGAAAAATGGATGGGCCCAGGTGTCACTTGCTTGGGGTAGGGAATGGCCTTTGCATGCTCTTCTCAGTTCCTGGCTGACAAGCCTGATCTGCAGTACGATCCAACGTGTCCAATGCACAGGCCCTGGTGAGTGAGGACTGTGCCCTGGGAGGCTGACAGTGGCCCACAGTGGCTATGGCTGGGCTCCAGGGAAGCTCCTGCTACTCTGACGGCAAAGAAGTAGGAGTGGAGTGGTCAGCCTCAAGCCCCTCCTGACACATGTGCCAGCGTGGATGACACTGGAGCTGCAAACAGAGCTGGAAGGTCATATAACTTAGGAGCTGTCTGAGAACAAACCAGGCCTGTCATGGGCTGGCAGGTGGGTCTAGGAGCCAGGAACACAAAGAAAGAGGCCTCAGCCTGCCTGGCCGTGGCGGGAATAAGTGGTGCTACAGCTCTTGCCATTCGAGGGCCCATGAGTGACACTTCGCACTTATCATCCCTGAATCTCCCCAGAGCTGGGTGGCTCTGATTAATGGATGGGAAAACCAAGCTCAGAGAGACAGCTGATCAGCTGGGGACAGGGAGGCAAGGACTGGAGTCCCCCTGAGGTCCTGATCATGCAGTACAGCTTCGCTCTCTCTCTCTCTCTCTCTCTCTCTCTCTGTGTGTGTGTGTGTGTGTATGTATGTGCTGAGGTGTGTGGGGATGCCCACACCTGAAGCTATGGATGGAGAGACAGAAAGAATGGACCTCCCCTCACCATTCCCCCCTGTCCTCATCTCTCAGGCAGTGTTACTCAATCTCAATGTCAAAGACTGGGACCCAGAGCCCACCACTGTGACTGGTGCCCACTCAGCTTCAGAAAAAACTCTACATTTACCTTCTGTTTTCATACCTTGTGATGAAGTGCTGTGCCTTTTATGTTGGGATAACAGAGTGATTTATTATTTACCGAACGCAGTAGGCGCTCAGCAGATCAATTTCAATAAAACAATGGATTATAAATGCTGCCGGCAATCTGGCAGTAGCAGTAATCAACAAAACATGTTGTTCTAAATGCTGCATAATAAATTGACTATAATAAACTCATAATTATTCTGCTGGCTACATTTCAAAGTTAGCACTAGACAAACAAAATCACCAATTTGAGCTTGGCATGAATGTCCGTGGGCTTTCCAGGATTGTTCCTGTCTACAGCTGCACTGGGAGACGCAGGTGCCATCTGCCCCCCACCAGAGCTAAGGTCACAGCACCCAGGCCATGGAGGCCTGATATTTACAGCACTTTTGGCCTAGACCCTTTCTGGCTGCTCAAGGGGTAAAGACACCCTCTGGGCAGATGAAAGGGGAGTGAAGCAGCAGCTGCTTGCCCTGCAGCGAGCTGAGTGCAATGAAGAGAGAAACATACGGCTATATGGCTTGGCTCGAGGCTCTCCAACCAGGACAGTGGGGACCTGCTGGTATGGGTAGCCTCTGCCCTGGGACTGGGCTCCTCTGTGCTGTCCTCCTGGCCCAGCCTGATGGGACACTGGGTCAAAGAGCAGAAAATGAGAGTCTCTGAGACTCTGGGGGTCACCCATGGTCCACATCTTCTCCTTCCCTGGTCTCCAGCTGAGCTGAGTGTGAGGCACCCAGATCTCTCTCCAAATCCCTCTGACACCACACCCGAGCCTGCCATACACTGGGGTGCTGGAGTGTGGGGTCATGGTGAGTGTCGGCTGAGAAAACCACAGACAGACACACAGGGAGGGCCCTGTGAGGGTCCCCACATGCCTTTGGCCCCAGCCCTCTAGGCAGGTGGCTGAGTTCTGCTTTGACCACCCATGAGGCCCCCTGCCTGGAGGCAGCCTGACACAGCCCTGCAAGGCCTGCAATTCCTGGGCCTTCGTGCTGTCTTCAGGTCACACAGATTCTGTGGAGTTGGTGTGGTCAGGCAGGACAGGAGATGGATGCTGAGGTGGCAGTGGGCAGCAGTGCTAGTGGGCTGTCTGAAGGGTCACTCTGGGTCTCACCCCCTACAGCCCTGACCTGCTAGCTAGGGTCCCTGGGGAGAGGCCTCAGATTGGCAGCTGTCCTCTTTACACACTCCTGCAATTCTGTGCATGTAGTCCTGAGATGCATGTACTATCTCCACTCACAGATGGGTACGCTGAGGCTCAGAGGAGAAAGGGTTTTTCTTCCAAAGGTTGAGCAGGGCTCCTGCCAACAGTGTCCAAAGCCAGAGTATCACATCCAGAAACTGACTCTGGCTTAGCAGACTGTGGCCAGTCACAGTGCTGGGGTGCCTCACGGCAGGGAGGACCCTGGGATTGTGTGGGTTCCCACAAACACTTGGCAGGGACAGCTCAGAACATGGTGTCTCCCTGAGCGGCTGCTTATCTGTCAGTCTGTGCAGGTGTGCTCATACCTCCCAACGGATGAGGGCCAGGGATCCTGAGCACCGGCTCCTACCGCTCCCTGTGGGAGGGCTGAGGCCCACCAGGGTGGTCAGGGCCAGGTTGATAACCAGCCATTACAACTCCAGCCTGGGGAGTGAGTGCACAAGGCTGGCTGAGGAGGAAGCTGACAGCCATGGAGGCACAGCTCACATTGTCCAAGAGCTAAGCTCTGAAGAAGCCTCAGTCAAGTGTATGTGCAATGGATAGAAAGGTGCCAAAGAACCAAGAGGGACAGGGTACCTCTTCTGCTAGGCAGAGGAGCCAAGAGAGGGCTGTGGCTGAGCCCCAGGCCTTGACATCCAGGTGGCTCTTGGCAGCTCAGTGCTGCCTGGGCCAGTCCTGGCAGATATCTAGATGGCAGAGAGGATGGCAGGAGCATCATGTAACTGAGTAGGGGGTCTCATCTGTGGGTGCCCACAGACTGTTCCCCAGGTGCTTTGCACAGGAAACCCCAGAGGACCCTGTTGTCTCCCCCACCCCTATGGTGCTTCCTTGCAGGTTCTAGGCTGCTGGCCCTGGAGAGGGTTGCTGTGCAGGTCTAAGGACTTCAGAGTGGTTGGCTTTCTCAGGAGAGACACCGAGGCTCCTGCTCGACCCTGACACTGACAGTGTAATGCAGCATGGTCTGTTCCCACACAGAACTGGGGCTAGGGCTGGCCTCACTTACCACATGTCTCCGTCCTGGATCGTACGATCATTGGGGGCCCCTGCATGTCCGTAGTGCAGCACAGCGGCATTCTCACCACTGAGAAGAGCAGGAGAGACATCAGAAGCCCAGTCTACCCAGAGGGCCTTGGGAGGTTGGGCCTTATCCCCTGCCCACGGGCAGTACCACCCACCCTGCAACAGAGGCAAACGGATGGCTGGACCAGGCCCACAGCATGGCACACAGCTGGTGCCATCCCTTGTTCACACAAGTGCCACCTGGAGGACTTCCTGGCTCAGACTGCGGCTCAGGTAGCTGTCCTGTAGGCTGGTGATGTGGGCAGCACATGTAAAGGACAGAAATGGGGAGCTGTAGCTCATGGGGCCAGGGAAGAGAAAGGGGAACCCCCGACCTTTCCAGCTGTAAAAGGGAGAGGGGCTTTGCAGGAAGGGCCCTGGTTAGAGTTATGAAGACAGGAAGCCGAAAGCTCCTTGCTTCTCTGCTACCAAGAGCTTTCTTAATATGTGACGCCTTTGAGTAAAAACGATTTTTAAATCTGTGGGGGAGGGGGCACCCCACCTGGGTGTAATATTTATGGCTCCATTTGGGAGCCTCAGGAATCATAAAAGTAGAAATAATGATTTTTCTTTCTATCCACCAGAGAAGAGCATTTCCCAGCACTGAGATGTGCACATGTGTTATTCATGTGTGAGGACGCTCACATCAGCAGAGCTGTCTAGCTCTGTCCTGGCTGGGCAGGGCCAGGACCCAGGGGGAAGAACTGGGGAGACCAGATGAGGTGAGCATCAGAGACAAAGGGCCCACCCACAGCCACATCCCTGTGCAGTCACACCCAGAGTGACACATGTAGCCACTGACACCCACTCTGGGGCTGTGCCTGCCCTGGAGACCATAGCTGTTCCTAGCAGCAGCCCAATCCATGGTACCCCCAAACACATCAGGCATGCACAGAGGGCAGATGCTGAGTCCCTCAGCCACAATGTGACACACCTATAGTGACATATATACCCACTGAGGCTAACCCTCCCTCACGTAGATGGTCCCTGTGCACTACGTGGAAAGCTCCGCACACATCCACAAGGACACACGGCTGTAGCTCCCACACTGGCGCACGCCCCATCTGCTGCACTGGAGGTCGCCCAGCTTGAGCTCCCAGCCTGGTCCCATGCTGTGTATGGACGAGGCTGAGGAAGGCTAGTGGTGGTCCCAGCAGGCGTAGCCCCCTCAAACTCAGCTCTAATGTCCACCATTTGGGCATGGGACTGTGGACAGTGCTCTTGCAGTGGTCAGGTTGGACTCCCTCCTTCACCTGGTACCATGCTTGGTAGGCAGAGGCTACCTTGGTCCCAGGGTCTCAAAGTGAGACTGACTTCCAGGCGCAGTGGCAGGCACTGGCGTGGGTGTGTGTGAGCAAGTGCCTGTGACCCGGGGAAGGGAGCCCTTCCACCTTCCCCCTCCTGTGAGACCCACGATGCACCTACCTGCAGCAGATGCAGGTATAGGAGTTATGGCGCATGCCACCCCGGGAGTAGCAATAGTGCTGGAATAGGCTGCAAAGAAAGAGACACATTAGGGTGGAATCACTGCAGCAAGCTGGGCTCCCATTTCCAAGTGCAGAGCTTTAGTCCAGACCCTGTTCTGCTATGTCTCCAAGATGGCCCAAGTATCCTGCATGAGTCTGGCAGCCCAGGGTTAGCCACAGGCTACAGAACCACAGAGGTCAGTGTGTGCAAGGGAGGGACCTGGGGGTCCCACAAGGCTCTGTCCCAAACTAGTAGAGTTCACCAGCCTGGCTATCCCAGCACTTATCAGGAGGACAGACAGATTGCTGGAGTTCTGGCCATGAGATAAGAGGTTAGGGCAGGGGCCACATGTTTCTGTACTGCTGGAAGGGTCTCCTGGTGACTCTGTGTCTAGTGGCCACCACCTGCCATACCAAGTGAGGCTAGACACATAAACAAGGAGAACCCTAAGCCCCTCTGGCCCAAGCACTGTCCTGCAGGGCAGACAGCAGTGAGGGCAGGGTCCCTACAGGGAGGTGGGAAGGGAGATCTGGGTAGCAGGCCCTGCTTCTCCCCACCGCGGAAAGTAGTCAGTCTATTGCCTCCTTGAGCAGGAAGGCCTAGCAGCCAGGTCTGGAGGGAAAGTCAGGATCTGGGCTCCAAGCCCACAGCAGGCCTCCAAGGAGAGCCCTGCAAGCTCATGAGAGTGATGCGCTTGCAGAGAACAATGGCCCAGCCTTGGCAGGGCCCAGCATCAGGGACAACTGTCTATGGGGATATCAAGGTGTCTCTTCATGCTGGGTTCCCCTGGGGCAGAGCCTGGAGATGGCTGATGGACCAGCGTGATCACATCAGTGCTGATCCTGAGGGAGGCTGCCTGACCCAGGCCTTGGAGTGGCTCAGGCCGGGCCCTTCTCAGCTCCCCACACGCCTCAGGACCTCAGGTCCTTATCTCTGGATGGGATCCCAAGCTCTCAGGGACTGAGCTGCTTTCCAGGTTCTGCCCTAGTCTTTAGGGCACACTAGCTGGCCAGCTTCTGCAGAATCTAGCTGATGAGGGGGCAGTGGCAGCCAGCTGACCTCCCCCCTTTCTTGAAACCTGGGCAATAGCTTTCCTGCCAGGTCTCATCTGGGCCCAGCCCTCCAGGAGCTCTGGCAGCCTCTACCCTGCCCCTCTAGTATCAGAGCAGCTGTCTGTAGAGTGCTGTGGCCTACCCATGGGCATGTCAAGTGCTGGCCCTGCTTGCCTTGCACATTCTAGGCCTGTTTTAGAGAATGCCTGTGCAGAGGAGTTTAATCTTCCAGGCACAGTAAACACAAATTATGTATAATTGTTATGATTGGGTATTAAGTAGTTGTTATGCAGAAACGGTTCTGCGAGATTCAATCGGCTTTCAGACTTGCCTTACAAACTTTACAGGATAATTGGGTATCTGTGAGTGCAATGCTTCCTCAACATGAAAGATATCAGGAGCTGCTGGGAAGATGAGGCAAGGGCCCCACTTCCCTCCTTAGACAGCCCTGTATTCATGGTACGTGCACTCAGGTAGCTGCTATTAGCTTCTGCGTCAATTTCAAGAGGCCATGAGGATGGTAAGATCTAAGTCACAGTTGCAAGGCACATTCCTACCAAGGCAGGATAGAGGCCAGTACCTGGTGCAGCCAGCGCTCCTGAGTAAAGCCCTGCTGCTGGCAACCTCAGAATCAGCTTTCTCTTTACATACAAAGTCACACAGAGCCTCAGTGTTCCCTCAGCTGTCAGAGATGCAGCCCTGCCCCAACAGATGTTAATCTCTGGGGCCCATATGGTCACCCTCAAGGGAATGGGGACAGTGGGCCTCAGGTAGGGCAGGTGACTTGCAGATGAGTGCAGGCTGTACTGGGATTGGCTGGTTTCAGAAAGGGAAGGGAGGGGAGATTCTAAAGATGGTGGACCGTTGGTAGTAGGAGAGAGATCCTCTCTGAGACAGCTTAAATGCCAGAATTTAACACCCCGGAGAGACCCAAATAGAGAGAGATGGACTCTCTCAACACAGGAAGAAACTAAAGTTAAAAAAACCGCTCAAATATGAGGTCCCGGGGCTACCATTAGTGAAGCTAAGATCAGCAAGCACAACGCCCTCCTCAAGCCACTTGAATTCCTGCCTGAACTGCGCTGATGCGAATGGCTTGAGCAGCCAGAATGTGGTGCTGAACATCCCTGCGCGTGGCTTGCCTGGACCTCGCCCTGCACATGACCCACCCAGAGGCACCATGAATTTGTGCCACAGCTGCACTGAAGTCGGAGGTCTGGGAGCCCAGCAGTTCTCAGGGACCGACATCAACACGCGGTGAGTGATGGGAATAAGACCCTCCCACGGGAAAGGGGAAACCGACTGGAAGACATGTTGGATTTGGGCAGGACAGCCCTAACTCCATAAGGAAGTGGCTTCAGTTGGTTGCTCCCCTCGCTGAGCAGATTGGTGGAATCTGCTTGGATTAGGCCGTGTCCCTGGCTGGGACCCAGTGGGTTGCTACAAACTAATTCCCTGAGCACAGCCGCACACTGATGCAGTGAAGGCCTGCAAAGGTTGACTGGCCTGGAGGAGAGGAGCTAGTGCACACTATGCTTGCTTGAACTTCACTCTCTGATAGCGGCCGGCAGAGGGCAGAAGCCCTAGCCTGCGTGCTCCAGAGGAGCCTTAACCAACAAGCAAAGGGGCTGGGAATTACACTGTACACTTGTATGGAAGGAACCAAAAATATGATGAGAGGGAGAAATAAGAAAAAAAACCCCGCCCCCAACCCTGAGAACATTGATCCAGGAGAGGTAAATACAAAAGAGATTGAGGGCAGCAAACATGCAACATCAAACACAGCAGTAGCAGTCAAAGAGATATCTTCAGGACCTCATAAGTGGGATCAAAACTGAAATATTAATCCAAATTAAGCAAGAGATAAGTAGATTAATAAAAGAAAGGCTGGGCACCTCTCAAGAAGACACAGACAGAAAAATGGAGGAACACAAAAGGAGAGAAAAATTTAATGAAGAAAACAAGAAAAACCTAGAATTCATGAAGCAGATTCAAAGAGATTATCAGGAAACTAAAGACTCCATAGAAAACTGGCAAAACTGCTTGAAAGAAACCAAAGATAGACTATCAAAAATTGAACACAGGCTTGCAATGTGTGATCATGAAAGGGAAGATCTCTTAAAAATAACAAGGGAGCAGGCAGTAAAGATACAAAGACTGGAAGATGACAAGAGGATCTATA
>PVJX010009110.1:0-62395 GCA_004027295.1 Dolichotis patagonum
GGTGTCCCCTGCACAACTCCAAAGATGATGCAGACATTGAGTATGACTCCTTGAAGGTCAGTTTCTCCCACCCAACGTATCACCTCTGCTGCAGCCCATGGATCAGCAAGTGTTCTGCCACTTAAGAAGCTACACACAAAGGTGCTGTTCACCAGGTGTGTTAATGCCACTGAAGAGATGTCCTTGATGCTGCAAGTGTTCTAGAAGAAACATTTCAAGGTCTCCACTGCATCAACCTCATTGATAAGCCTGGGAAGATGTCACATATCAGACCTTAAATTTATCCTGGAGAAAACTGTGTCCAGAATGTGTCACTGAATGTGACTTTGAAGGGTCTGATGCACAGGTAGTGGAGAACATTGTGTCCATGGGCAGGAATATGGGCCTGGACATCATTGTTGCAGACATCGAGGAACTTGCTGAGGACCCTAAGGAGGTGTTGACAACGGAAGAACTTACTGAACTCCACAGTTAGCAGCATAAGGTGCTTGTTGAGAAGCATACACTGAGGAAGAGGAGGACAGGGAGGAGGTTAGCAATGATGTGATAAAATACATTATGCAAAAAGAGAATGAGTTCCAGGATTTCTTTGAGAAGCACTCTCGCACATAATGTAACCAACAGAGTGTTGAGTTTGATAAACGATTACATGGTTTCTTGTTTCTAGAGGTTATGCAGTGCAGGAATAAACAAATGACATTAGATAGATTTTCTTTTAATCAAAATTGACCCTTCAGCTAAGAGACAAAGGAGAAGAAACCCCTGAAGAAGACCTTCCTAATGTCTTTTTGAAGGGGGACTCTCCCTCCAAAAAGGAGCCTTTCCCCACACACCCTCCTGTCCTCCATGCCAGAAGTCTCCTCAAACAAGGTTATTGTTCTCTTTCTTTAGACTATACTGTACTTTGTTTCATATTTTTGTGGTTAAAAATTACGTATGGTTCTGAACATATTGACTTTATTTACATTGAACCTTATAGGGAAATTTGAGTCGGTTGCAATCAGAATTGTGGAACAAATTAAATTTGTGAACCAAAGTGCCACTGTGTTTCTTCCTGCACCTGTTTGTTAGTCTCCACTTTGATCTCTTTAGCTATTTGTTTTTTGAGTTCCTCGGAAATTCATTCATTTTTCTGCCTGTAAGCTCAACCTTTGTGGAGTCGTACGTTTTTAGAGGCATCCCATTACCTTGTTTTGTCATCAGCTGGGACAGAAATCTCTGCCGCTACAGTAGAGATCCCTTTAGAAAGTGAGTGTGTGTCCTTGGTTTTGGCTATGTCATTCTGCTAACATCTTCTCTGTCTGGGTTCAGTACCTATCACTGTCTTGCAAAAAGAATTACCAGTAATAAAAAGCTTCAAAGAAGCAAGCATATATCAACACTTCATTAAAGACTAATTTAAAAACTTTAGGGCTCTTTCAGTAACTCAGGCAGGGCGAGGAGGTGATAGTATGGTGCATATAGGCCCAGAGCTAGGAAAAGAAAAAAAAGGAGAAAAAGAGGAGGGACCAAAACAGAATGAAATAATATAAAGTACAAAAAAAAAAAAAGAGGAGCCAATAAGGAGAAAATAGGTGAGGATGGTGTTTAAGGTATGGACTGGAGGAGGGAAGGAAGAAGAGATTTGAAAGGTTGTGTGAAGGCGCAGAAAGGGAAAAAGAAAGAAAATGAAAGGAAAATACAAGTGGAAAGCTTGAGAGGCTTTGCATGTGTAGAAAACAACTACTCTGACACTGCCACCTGCAGAAACCCGCTGGAGAAATAAAGACAGCATGGACCACATTGCTACCTTCAGAAGCCCGCACCTACACTGGGAGAAGGGAATCTGTCAATGCCAGCAGATGGCGGGTGTTTCCTACTGGCTGTGACAGGCAGGCAGGTTTGGGGAAAGAGCCCAGCACCTCCCGATTCCGAGCCCACTGACCTTTTAGCCCCCTGAGTCCAGAGCCTCTATTTCTCTCATGAGCTTCACCTCTGATGGTTAAGGAGGAGGGTTTTTGTTTTGCTTTGCTTTTTTTTTTTTTAATGTTGTTTTTCTTTCCCTGTGAATGCAAGCTGTTTCTCTCTACCCCCCCAACAGATTTATCTTTAGCTCCCCCTGCCCAGAGCCAGAGGACAGCAGTGACCACTGAGCAAGTCCCCAGCCAGGGTCAGCCCTGCTTTTTTCCCTAAGAGTTCTCAAGTGTCACAGGGGAGCCAGGGCTCTGGGCCTGGGCTGGGTGGGGCCTGGGCTGGGTTCTGTATGCTGGGACCAGGATTCTGGTTGCTGTGACATCAGATTCTGGGCTGTGTCCTCAGGGTTGTAGGGGCTGCAGGGTCCCTTCAGAGCTAAGGAGCTTAGCTTCTGCAGGCAGCCCCTGATTTTTTTCCCTGACAGTTTCATGTACCAGTGATTTGGTAGACTGTTTGCTGATGCTGTTATACATTCTGGCCCATGACCCGCTGGGGAGCTGTTGACAGTGCCCCCCACCCTGCATGGTGAGCAATCAGTAGCTGGGCCAACCCTCGGGCTGTGTGTGCCTTTTCGGTTGGCTGGCTTTCATTTGGCAGCTCTACCCTTGAGGGATGTAGTCCAGTGGCTGAGCTTGCTGCAAACTCTGTGTCCCCTATACTGCCAGGATGGTTTCTCTCAATTCAGAGGTTATACGCCCCTTGGTATGCCCGTGTGTTAGGCCATGGAGCCACTGGAAAGTGGTGGAAATTTTAGAAGGTGAGAAGTGTTAGGTCATAGAGGGCATACCTTTAAAGAGGATTGTGGAACCCCAGTCCCTTCATCCTTCCTGGCCACGAGGTGATTAGTTTGCTGTTGTAGTGCACAGCCACAGACCCAAAGCGGTGGAGCCGACCATCACTGAAACCTTCAAAGCGGTACACGTCAGAATAGACCCCTTCTCGTTTTAAGTTCGTTATCTCAAGTGTTTTTTTTTTCCTTTAATTTTACAGGGGGTAAAATTAAACAACAAAACAGAACAAAACGGGGCATAAGAAAGCATAGATTTCAAAGCTAGACAACCAGGGATCTTCACTATCATATTGTCTCTTGTTTTCTTCCAAATAGTTGTCCTTATCTTTGCATACAGAGAATTCATACAAAACAACATAGTCAAACTCTCAAGAGATGTCCAGATCAGTGGCTCCCACTTGTTAAGGGGGGGAAGGGATGAAATGTTTGATTCTCAGCCAAGGGAGGGGAATGGTTGCTTGATTCCCCAGTGCCCCAGGTGCCAACATGGTGCGAGTCTCAGGAGATGCTAGTGTTTCTCCGCTTAGGGCTGCTGCAGCCTGCCACGCTTGCAGCTGCTCACCAGGGAGGGGCTCCCTGTTAGTTGTGGTAATAGAAAGCTCTCTAATACAACTATAGAAAGGAACAAAGTTAATTTGGGAGAAAAATTATTTGTACCATTCAAATTCTCAATGATATAAAATCAGTTGATTCATCTATGGAGATGGGAAAGTCAGTGAGTCAGACATGACAGAGATACTATGGAACTTGGAAATTTAGAATGGGAGATCTGACAGTCGGTCATAGGAAATGACTTTTTTTTTTTAAGAGAATAAAACCAAGCAAAATAAAATAGAACAAGGCTAATCAAGCAAACCAACGCAAGTGACACAGGACTTCAAAACAATATGAAATCAACAATGGTTACCATGCCTCTTGCTGTATTCAAAATAGCTGCAGATACCTGAATACCTATCATCGCACCTGTGTTTCTCTGGATCAGCGGGTCGCTTTCGGGGATCAGGGGTGGGTTGGCTCTTGTTTCCCAGCCTGCGCGCCAGAAGGGGTTGGGGTCTGGCTGTTGCCCCTGTTGCTGGCGACTCACGCAGGGCACTGGTTCGCAGGGAGGGCTTGCTTCTTGGTGAGTTCTGATTCTCTTCCCCCATAGTCCGTGAACGGAAGTGACTGTTTTTAGTACAGTGAACAATCTGACCACAATGAAGTCAAATATTCCATAGAAAGTGGAAGTATTTTCCTTCTGAAAATTATACCCATAAAATCTTTATAATTTTACTAAAGATTTTTTGATCAGTTTTTCTAGTGACATCATTGCATGAAATAATCTTAACTTCTACAAAACAGTATCGGTTCAAAACATCTTCCAAATTGTCAGCATTCCATCAACTCCATGCTGAATGCTAACTTGAACAAACAAATCTACAGACAAATGTTGCTATAGAAATAAAATAAGGCAAGCAGGGTAGTGCATACCTATAATCCCAGCACTCAGGAGACTGAGGCAGGAGGATCACCATGAGTTGGAGGCCAGTTTAGGCTACATCAGGAATTTAAGGTCAGTCTAGAGTACATACCAAGACTTTGTCTCAAAAAAAGAAAGAAGAAAACAAAACGAAAACCCGTAGCTTCCAGCTTAGTGCATACACAATACACATTTAATAAATGCCTGAATAAACTACTGAATACATATGAGAAAACTATTTAGTATAATGGAGTACACATATTTAAAAGAACTTTATGGCCTTCTATTAACTGGCATGAACAATTTAAGGAAATGGATCTATCATAAAATACATTTGTGTTTCAAAAGAAAAAAGTCATTCTTATTTCAGAAGTCAGTTTTTGAAAAGCATAGAAAATACAAGCTTTAGAGTTATAAATGCAAGGCAGAAAGTTTTGCTTAAAAAATAAAAATAAATATAAATTTCAGAAGATAAAAATGCATTATAAAGTATATTCATGTAACATTTTTTGCAGTGCTGAGGATTGAACCCAGGCTTCTCACTCCAGGCAAACATTCTACCACTAAGCTGCATACTAACACTTAAAATTTTTTTTAGATGGAGATCTCACTAAATTGCCCAGGCTGGCCTCAAACTTGTAATCCTTCTACCTTGCCTCCCAAGTAGCTAGGAAACATGTACCACCATGCTTGGTTATGATTTTAACTATTATTATTATTAAGTTAAATACTATTTCTCAAGCTCCTTAGCTGATAAAACCAGTATAAGTTTTAAATATAAGTTATGACTATATAAATTGATGTGTAAATGTCATAGCTAAAAATCAAGTTGTTGCTAAATTTTTTAAAAAAGCAATGTGGAAATTGATATCTTATATTTAAACTGGTTTTAATATTTAAACTTTCAACTTGTATCCATAAAAAGTGGTTTGACAGATTCTAAGGCATTTTCCCTTTGTGTGTGTGTGTGTGTGTGTTGCTGGGAATTGAATCCAGCACCTTTTCCTCTTTGATCATGAATATGCACTTCTGGCAGAGTAACCCTGGCTTGAAATATAATACTTATGAAATTAAAATATGACAACTATCATATTTTGAATCATAACTCATTCTTTACAATCCTGACACCATCAGTTATGTTAAAAAGCAAGTAGCTTATTTGTTAAAAGTGTAAATATAAGAAAATATGTTTCTTGTTCTTCCAGTAGTTGTATCCATTGATTTGGGTTATTGTGTAAGTTGTTCAACAGAAAATATTTGCTAGCTCTTACACTATGGTAGGTGTTAGGGAATAATAGTGTTTCTTTGCTCAAGGAGCTTAATGCCTAACAGAATATACAGGAAACTCTGCTACTGCCAGGTGACAAAGCAGGGAACCAGATGCTTAGGATATAGGTAGTGAGATAACTAACTCATCCCACAGGTAATGCGATCACTAACTCATTTCCAGGTACCTACCTAGGTAAAGTTCCAGCACTGCGAGAGACCTTTATACACTGAGAATCTGAACTGTACAGATTCCATGTATAAATTGACCGAGATATTTTTATGTAGCATGTGACTGTACATGCTGACATCAATAGACAACATTGAGGGGCGGGGGTACAGTGTACCCTCAAGTTCCTAGGTTCAAACCCCAGCACCCTCAATGGAAAGCACAGAGGAGGAGGAGGTGCTTGTATTACTTGGATCCAACAGATGACTCATCTCTGGAAGATATAAGGAATTCCCATCAATCAATAAAAAACAAAGCAGACAGCCTAACAGAAAAAGTGGACACAAGGCCCTGGACAGTCTGGATCTCGTGAGTAGTCATCACCAAGATGGGGTCAAACATGCAGGCATTTATCAGAAGAAACACCTGGGTGGGAAGGTGGGGTGGGGGTTGAGGCCCAGGTTCCAGCCCCAGCACTCTAGAGAAGATAGCCTTCAGGGCAGAAAAGGAGAAAAACAAGTTTGCCAAAGAGACTTAGAAATTGGAACCCAGGTGCATTGCTGGTAGAGAAGTAAAATGGTTCCATTGCTGTGGACCAAGGTTTGGCAGTTTTTCCAATGACCCAGCAAATCCACTCCTAGTATAGATCCAAAATAATTGAAAACAGATACTCAGTCGAGTACTGTACATGATGTTCTTAGCAGGGCTATGACAGTAGCCAAGAGATAGAACTGTTCAGTGTCAGTATATTAATGGAAGAACAAAATGCACTGTGGTGTCTCACTCTTGAACCACAAAAAGGAAAAAATCGTTGATGATACATGCTGCCCAGGGATGAGCCTTGAAAACATGGTAGGGGAAAGAAACCAAACAGATAAGTGCGTGGGTTGTATGATTCTTTTTATATGGAATATGGAATATCCAGAATAGGTAAGTCCACAGACAAAGCAAGTGGACTGGTGCTTGTGACGGGCTGGCAAGGGAGGGTGAGGAGCAGATCAGGATTTTCTGTTTGGGGAGGTGAACATGTTTTGGGACTTGATAGAGGTGGCAGTTCCTCATCGAGAGTGCACTAACTGCCGCTGGATTGTATTTTTGAATGGGTAATCGTCTGTTACGTGAGTTTCACCTTCACAATGAAAATGAAATCTGAGTGTTGCGTTCCTGGCTCGCTTCCGGGAGGCGTTGTGGGTCAAGCGTGAGCTGGCTTGGTCCCGCCTGGGTTCCTCCTGCTCAGGGGAGCGCCTTCATCACAGGCTGCCCCCGTGCCTCCCAGGGCGGTCACCTCGCCCCACAGAGCCAGCCTTCCAGGAGAAGAGGAAGCGGCTCTTCCTCCAAGCTGGACTCTAACGGCATCAGTTTAGACCCGTGGCCACCCTTAACTAAGCACTGTGGGGAAAGATTGTTTCGTTTTATGCTGACCACACCGGGTCAGGGGTAAGCTCGGCTCTTGGCACCGGAGTCAGACCCACGGAACTCAACAGCTGCTGCCGGGTGGGAGAGAAGGAGATGACACAAAAGGGTGTAGCAGCTGGCCCTGGGACCGGCAGAGGGAGCATGAGTGATGGGGTGAAGAAGAATTTCCATCCATCCCACCCCCATCAATGATTTTTATGGTCGTATATGTAGCTCTGCTTCATAAAGAAAATCAACTAAACATTAGTTCTACTTGGAGTTTCTTTTAATATATAAAACATATGATGAGCTGGGTGCAATTCCTTTAATCCCAGTCACTCAAGAGGCTAAGGCAGAAAGATCACAAGTTTGAGGTAAGCCTGAGCCAACTTGATGAGGTCCTGTCTCAAAATAAAAAGTCACTAGGGGTGCATGGCTCAGCACTCCTTAGGTTCAATCCCCAGTACTACCCAGAGGTGTTGTGTTTTTTTTTTTTTTCCAAACTTGGCCAAACATCACTTATTGCACAGTATCTCTTTTCCACCGCTGTGTGCATGCTTTCTCCATCATACCCTAAGGTCCCCAATAAAGGTCAAGTGACCTTTTTCTTTATTCTGTCCCACTATAGTTGCCTTTGCAGAAGTGGAGCTTGTGCAATTCAGTCATGAAAAATATCCCTAAAAATCGCAAAATAATACTAAAAGTGTGTGCTCTGTTGGGTTCACATTATTAGCTGTCTGGGGCCAGGTGTAGTCTTCGGGCCACAGGTTGACCTCTCTAAGTTGCTTGTAGTATCCAGGCAAAGTAAATGTTATGTAAATACTGCAATGACAAGGGGGAAAGTCTATACATTCAGTGCAGACACAGCCCATCCCCCGCTTTTTTTTTTTTTTTTTTTTTTTTTGAAACAGGGTCTCACTCTCCAGTTCAGGTTGGACTTGAACTCACTATGTAGCCCAGGCTGGCCTTGAATTTGCAGTGATCCTCTTGCCTCAGTCTCCCAAATGCTGGGATTACAGGCGTGTACCACCATGCCCAGCCTTCCCCAATATTTTCAATTCACAGTTGATTGACGCCACTGATATGGAAGTCACAGACACAGAACTCCACTGCATCATATTTATCTGAGCCTACTGTTAAGTCCTTCTTCAGTAGAATTGTAAAGGTTTATTTTTCTATTAAGCTTATTCCTAGATTTGCTTTTCTTTATTTATATTACGATTATGAAGTTACTTTTATTTGCTTTTATGATGCTTTCTTGATCTATTAAAAAAAAGTTACTGATTTTCACGTTTATTTTGCAATTGCCCTGTCTTTGCTAATATTAGTGCTGATGAAATAGTCCTAGCCAATGTTTTGTCTTCATTTTGTTAGTTCTGGGGAGGAAGTTTCTCTAAGTCTCTACCTATTTTGCTATCTTTTCTAATTATTTGGAGGCTTTAGGTTTGAGCCAATTTTAGAAAAGTCCATAGGAATTAGATAACTAGAGGGTTACCCCATGCAAGAGTAATAATGGGTAAAACCCACAGGCAGGATGGAAGAGATCTTCTCAGAAAGCATTGATGTGTTGGGTTGGTTTGGTTGTGGGTTCCATAGTAGAATTATTGACTAGATTAATAGAGTCACCAAGAAGTAATTCAGTACCACTTCCCACCAACTAGAATGGCTGTTATAAAAATAGTGAAAATAACAAATATTGGCAAGAGGGGAGAAGTTGAAAATCTCATGTGTTGCTAGTGGGAATGTAAAATGGTGCTGTTATTGTTATGGACGACAGTATAGTGGTCACTCAGAAATTAAACATATATCTTATCACATGCTTGAGCAATTCCATTTGTAGGTGTATGTTCAAAAATTTAAAGTAGGAAAACAAAGAAATACTTGAATATCAATGTTTATAGGATCATTGTAAAAACCAAAGATGAAAAAAAATCATCTATTGCCAGATGATTGCATAAACAAAAATGTGGCCTATCCATAAAATGGACTATTTATTCAGCCTTTAAATGAATGAAATTCTGATATACACTACAACAGGGATGAGACTTGAAATGTTATACTAAGTGATATAAACCAAAAGCAAAAGGATCAGTGCTGTGTGGTTCCCTTTATATGAGGGATCTAGGATAGGCACGTTCACAGAGACAGAGCGGAACTGTGCTTTGCAGGTGCTGTGGAAGGGGAGACTAGGGAATTAGCGTTCACTGGGGAAAAGATTTGTTTGGGATGATGGAACATATGGAAATGGGTAGTGGTAATAGTTGTTCAACATTATTAGTGCACTGCATATTTGAAATGGTTAAATGGTAAATGTTATGTTATCTTTTACCACAATTAAAAAGGGGAAATAAAAATGTAAGGAAGTTACAGTCAATTTCAGAGGTATCAGTGAAGCAAGAGAGAGAGGAAAAAACCTTGCGACTTTAAAAAAAATTATTTGAATACATTTGCAACCGTGCGTACCCTGAATAAGTAAGTCTGATTTACCCGACAAGCGGTGAGAGCCGCGGTCTTTGAACAGATAACGAAGTGAAATGATAACAATGATCATGTTTATTTTTTGTTTCTAATATTTCAGACCCACTTGTTATCAAAATAAAAAAAACAGTTTTTATGTGGTTGAAAAAACTGAACACATATAAAAAATAAAAAACTGAACGCAGGAGAATTTGTAATGAATCCCAACGTGTCATACCCTAGAGATAACCATCTTTAACTTGTTCCAACTGAATATGCTTTTACTGTTTTGAAGGTTCATTCACATCTGTAAATAGCGTGTTTGTATGTCCATTTTTTTTACCATTTCAAGTTTAGGTATTTTTTGGTGAGTTGCAGATTTGAATCATTTACATTACCCTTCTCTCCCAAATACCATGTGTCAGTATAGTTCATGCTTACGTGGGCTTGCTGGCTACCCTGGTAGTATATGATTTGACCATTATTCATTTTTACATTAACAATAGAATCTGTAACACCTTTAAGCCTCCTTTTAGCTATTCACCACTCTAGGATTGTAATTAAGATTTCTGTGTTTTGTCTTTTATTTCATTCTAAAAGTTGAAAACCAGCGAAGCGTTTATACTATTTTGACTGTATAATTATTTTTCACACAAAATAATCCAGGTGGTATGCTGATTCTATTTCCTTTATTATATAGCTTTTGTTGTTACCTTCTTTTCTCTTGCATTGTCTGTGTTCATCACATTGTGTCCTTACAGAGACTCATAAATCAGCCAGATGCAGAGATTCCCCTTTTCTGGATCCTCCCTGTTAGGGTATCCTGTCCGCTTCCTCCAAGTGGACTAATACACTCGAGGCCTGCTGCATAGCTTTCATACCAGATCACTCTCATGTCTCTCCAGGATTGGATTTGCTGATATCAGAATCAGGCATTGCCTTCCTTGGTGCATTCTATTTTTTATTTTATTTGTTTACTTTTTTCCTCTGGCACATTCCTCAAATCTAATCTAGGAGGAAGAGGTGCAAGGGAGGGGGTCTTCTATGCCTCAGAATGATTTCATTCTCTCTTGGCAATTAATTGATCATTTAGATTTTTACAGAAATCTAGAATGAAACTTGCTGTCTCTCAGAACTTTGAAGACATTTGTCCATTTTCTTCTAAACTGATGAGACATCTAACGTCCATTTGATGTTTTATTTAGGACAGGATCAGTTAGGGTTTATTCTCCCTCTAGAAATTTTAGCATTTTCTTTTTATCATTGAGGCTCTGAAACTTTTCAATTATATATCTCAGTGGGAGTCTTTTTCCTTTCTCCATTCCTTATGTTGGGACCTTTTTAATGTTTTTTTTTTGACCTTTTAATCTTGATAAGACCTTCATCTCTGGGAAATTTATGTTTGTTAAGCCTTCCCTTTCATCTTCTCTGAAATGTTTTCCTAGAATTTCTAATAGTTAGATGCTAGATGTCTTGGACTTATTTCTTTGTCTAATATATTTGCTACCATGTTTTCCCTATTGTTCTTTCTTCTGCATTTGGAAATTCTTCAGTGTATTACACACATCTCTTTTTTCCCCGCTAATTATATTTCCAGTTTCCAACAGCTTTTTATTCTCTGAATGTTATTTCTCCAATGCAGTCTTTTCCTTATTTTAAAGATAAGATATTTCCACTTCTCTTAGAATATTAGAGCAGTTCTGGCTACTGTTACTTTGGCACTTTTTTTCTGTAATTATCCCTCTTATATCTGTCTATGGTGGTTGATTGACTAATTTTAGTGGGAAACCCCAGCTGAATTAAATTGCCATGATCTGGGCATGGAAGATCTGCTAAAGGAGGATTGTTGTCCAAACACTATAAAAGGAGAATAGAAGGGAAGGATTTCAGATGATTTATCTTGGAAGAGCTTCATTGCTGCCAATTTTCCTTCAAAATTTTCATTCCAGCTGCTTTTCTTCTGAGGGGCTTTGTCTGTTCTCTTTCACAAAGCTTCTGTCTTTGCCTTCGCATCACCTCCTGGTTCTTAGTGCAGATTCTGGAACTTCCAGCACCAGCCTCTCGGCCTGCTGCACCGGCTCTGCCCTCCAGTGCCGGCTCTTGGGCTCTGTGGGGCACATCATTCAGTCTGGCATTGCGGATTTCGTGGCCTCCTGATTCAGACATTGCCTGGGCGCCAGGCCTTCCGCTGGATGCTCTGGGTCTCTAGCAGGCAGGCAGACCTCTTGCAGTCTTCTGCATTGGATTCTGTGGGGATATTGTCAGCTAATCTTGTAAACTTCTGTGTCCAGCATTAAATCTGTTTCTCTAACAAACACTAATTCACTATATCTGTATCTATATCTAATCTATACCTAATTTCTCTCTCTCTCTACCTCTATCTTACAGAATGGCTAAATGAGAAGTAGGACTGAATCTCAAGCATTCACGCATACAAGTAGGTCTGAAGGAGGAAAGGAAGTCATGAAAGAAGAGAGACCAGACTAGCATCACTCAAAAGAAGCTGGCAGCATGAGATAAATAAGCACAACAAAGGCCTCAGAAGCCATTTAAATGAACACCAAGGGATGCTGGCATCTGGCTAAGAAGGACCAGAAACAAAAGAGCTTACAGAAATCATGTAACTCAAGCCCTCTATGGATAAGTCCATTAAGGCTACAAAGTGTTAATTTAAAATAAAGTTAATCATTCTACTCAGATGATTCAAACATTGAAGAGTACTAGCAGAATTTTGTCCCTGTCTCCTGGTTTGTTGTTTTTTCAGCCAAACCAAACCTACACCTTCTGCCACTCTTCTGTCTGGGATCCATGGTGCCATCTATATTCTACCAGAGTGAGCTCTTGAAGGCAGGGACCATACTCTGAAAAGAAAACTAGATGAGAAAGACCACTTGATCAATTGGCATCAAAAAAAATATTTAAAGATAATATTATATCACATTCAGGATGATGCTATGAATGGGGAAGTCTAGCAATAAGGTAAACATAAAAAGGATATACCTTTTATTTTGTCAGTAACTTATTTTACTTAATTTAAGAAGGTAGATATTTCTTTTAAAAATAGAAACTATAGAATATATATAAGAAAATGAGTATCACTGTCATTACTTTCTCGTTGCTGGGACAAAATACCCAACACCCATAAGTTAAAAGAGGATAGGTTTATTTTAGCTCATAGTTTATAGACGTGTCAGTCCATAGTCAGCTGGCCCCAAGGCAGGGCAGCATGGCAGAGGAGAAATAGTCCACAGCAGGGTAGGCAGAGGCAGCAAGCAGCAGAAGCAGCCTCCTTTTTCCTTTTATCCCATCTAGACTACAAGCCTTTCGGGCAGTGCCCTCCGCACTAGAACTATACTAAACCAATCAGTGAACTCATTCAGCTATCACACCTCTAATCCACACACTCTAGATCCAGTCACCACCAAAAAGCCCTACCAGCAAGCACATGAAGCTTTGGGGACATCCAGATACGAGCCATAGCAATCACTGATAATTCTACCACTCAAAAACAATTACCTTTAACATATTGATGATTTTTCTCATCTTATATCTATTGATTCATACAGCTGAGGTCATTTATAAGAGATAATTTGCTTTCTATTTTTATATTAGTATTTTCTTACAGTGTTAATGGCACCTGACACTCTTGAACACCTACCTGATAGGCGCTTACTTTCTCCAGTGTTAACAGAACCTTAAGTTTGTTTAAGTAACAATGAGTCCAACTACAATATTCAGCTTCCTGGAGTCTTTTGCAGACAGGAGTGGCTATATGACCCAGTTCTTGCCATTTATACAAAGGAGAGGCTGCTGCAGTGGGAGGTTGGAGCCTCTGAGAAAGCTTTTTGATGGAACAGAACCAGCTGGCATGCTACGTTTGGCCTTTTGCCTCTTTCCTTTTCTTCCTGCCTGGTATGCATGTGTGATTCTTGAACAGCTGGCTACCTTTGACTATGAGAATGAAACCCACATTTGTAGATGTGCAGCTAATGGAACCAAAGACCCTGAGTCTTTGTTATATCATTTAACACCCATATCATCCCCGTGCAGCCTTTCCCTGGATGTGTTTACATGTAAAACATAAGCCTTAAAGTAGAAATCATGTTGAGTTCTGTGTTACTTTCAGCCAAAACCAATATTGATTAGTATATTTAGGAATGAATTTTAAATTTTTTCCTTTTGCATCATAAAATACTGTTGCTCATTTAATTTTCAACTTGTGTCTCTTTAGGGGAAAAAACACCTCTAGATAGCACCTGTTACAAATAATACATGACCTTTCAAACCAGGGTATCAGGATATGAGTTAAGAAACACATTGTTATTCTAGAAACCCTAGGCAACCATTTGACTTAGGTGTATGTTTTGCAGAAATGTTAAAGTTATTACCTTACAGTGACCCCTGCTTACCTATGCTTTATACCAGTACAACTCTCAATAGCTAAATTGTGAGAGCAGCCTATATGTCCATAACAGATGGACAGATAAAGAAAGCATGCTGTATATACACACAGAGTAGTTCACTTTATTCTTTTCTCTCTTGCCAACATAGGTACACAGCTAATCATCTTTACCCACTGTAGTTTCCAAGAAATTTGGAAGCAAATTTGCATCCCAACGGTGTGTCCATCTTTTGTGTGTACTATTCATTTCTATACTCAATTTATAAGGCAAATAAGTTATATATTTTGAATTCTATAAAATATTTTAATAAATAAATTCTATTAAGAAAATTAAATTATTTACAGCCATATATCAATGTTATCACCTGCTTTGTCTATATTTTCCCTCGATGTGACCTTAAAAACTTACATTTTAGCAGGGATTGCAGGTGTGCACCTGTAATCCCAGCATACAGGGAGGATGTGCAGAAAGATCATGAGTTCAAGTCCAGCCTGGGCAACTTAGCAACTTAGTGAAACCCAGTCTCAAAATAAAAATAAAAATAAGAAAGGGCTGGAGCTATAGCTCATTGTGAAGGTGCTGGGCTTAATTCCCAGTACCAATAAATAAAATAACTATTAGTAAATGAAACTTAAAAAACTGAGGATGTAGCTCAGTGTGAAGGCACTGAGTTCAATCCTTGGTACCGAAAACACAAAAAGGAAACAAACAGAAAAAATCCTTAGATTTCATTGTACATGTGAAGTTTCACATTACTGGTAGAATATAGTGGCGTCAAAATAATTTAAGAAGTCAAAATAATTTGTTCACACATATGGTTTTCTGGTGATCAGGTAACTAAAGGCTGGAGCTAGAGAACTAAGGTGTGATTGGTTAACCTGTACACCTCAGATATTGATAGCTCTAGCCAAACTTCTCTGTTTTACACATTTGAAAACTGGATTCAGGGAGATCCTGTGGATACCTGGAAAGATCACCATGGTTGTTTGGAACAAGCAGGGAAGTAGCAAGGTAGATTTTTGCTATTTCAGGTGAACAGCACTGGTGGAGTTCTCACCAGCACACATCTTGGGAAGCATCTCTGGTCTCCTAGGATGCACACTGGTACCTGGCTGAAAACCTTAGTTCAGTGGCAGAGTGTTTTCCTAGCATGTTTGAAGCCCTGAGTTCTGTTCCCAGAACAAAAACAAACCAAGAAAACCCTGACTTCTGAACCCTAAGCATGGAAGAGAGCATCTTGGCTTAGAAAAGCTTTGGAGACAAGTGGTAGCAACCATCATCAACTACAAAAGCACCTCTTCTTACTGCCTGGGGAGTGTTTGGTCTTGAGTAGGGCTGGGATATGACCAACCCTGGTGACTTAATTCTTAAACCCACCCATAAAATCAATGTAAACTAGCAGGGTCCCAGGATACATAGGGCCCCTGAGAGGTGATCTCATTGCCTTTCATTCCCCAGTAAGTGACACATAAACCATGCACTCACAGAAAATCCCCAGGATCCCCAGAATAAGCTTTAAATGTAGGGTCTTTGGGAAAAAAAAAAATCACATTGTCCATGATCTGTGAAATACTGCTGTTTTACCTCCTTTTCTGCACATAAACAGTTGCCTTTCACTGTACACATGCCTGACAGCTCCTGAAAACATTGTGCAAAGTCATACAGCCAGAAAGGCCACGCACACAATCTACAAGGTGTGGGCACAGATTCAAGAAATAACAGCAGACCTCCAAGAGTTGAGCCAGGAGCTATAACTTCAGAAAGAATTATCTTAATGAGCCATTGAGAAAGAACAAGATTTTTGCGTCTCAGCTGTAACAAAGCTCTCACCAGTAGCCTTGTATCACCTTCCACAGCCTCTCTTTCAGGGTAAAGTCAGGTCTCTGTAGCTTGCAAATCTCTGGGTAGTAGGTTCTAGCTATGGCACTGGCCCTCACCCTGTTCTTCCCCTGAGGGTATAACTCAGTGAATTTCCCTTTTTGTTATTGCAAAACAGGTAGGTTTCTTCACTTTTCCAATACGGAGATGAATATACATGAACAAATAATCTGGTTGAACAGGAAGTAATGCCATTTCCCCAATTTGAGCCTGGCCAAGTTCTGTATTTTTAAAATAAGTTTTTATGATGGTCAATGTACTAATGAATAGGAAATAATAAAACAAGGACTGGAAAGACAATGGCAGCAAATCTGACTCTCTGAGAGTGAAGAGAGTAGTGGGCAATGTTATTTTCCAGAATTCAGACCTCCTTTTGCTACATCCCCCAATTGTATAGCAAAAGACAGAACTATAAACATTTCCTTGACTGCCTCCCAGATACATTAATTAGGCAATCTTGTCTGGAGGGAAGATTCAGAAAATATGGTGCAGTCCAAGCTACACAAGGAGCAGGGAAAACAGAAAGGGAGGGGCCCAGGACAAGCACACTGCTGGGTCCTGTGTCCCTTGCTGCTACCCTGGCCATCTGGAGTTCCTTTTCCTCCATATTCAAGGATTCTGGGGGGAGCTGGATGGGAAAGGAGGGGCTGTGATGGGGCTTGTAGACTGGGTCTGAGAGCTTGGCTCTTCAGCAATACATAGGATGCTATCTTCATAGGGGTCTAGAGCCAGAGAAGGAAATGCCAACCTTATGAATGCTCTCTTTTCAGCAGCAGCAGAATCTAGCCTCTCCAAGACCTGGAATCCAGGCACCTAGAAAATAGCAAGTTAGCAAAGAGAAAAATGAAGAAGATCTCTAGGAATCAAGAAGGTACTGACAGGAAAATTAGAGACTGAAAAATGAGCTACAGCACAGAGAAAAGAAGAAAGCAGTCTGGAAGCTCACCCAGGCTCTCAGGAAGGGGAATATGTCTCCACAGACACAAAGTAAAGCCCCAGGGTTAGAAGCTCCAGGAAAAAACAGTAGACAAGCTCAGCAGTGGTAGCCCTCAAAAGCTCATGGCTATTGTAAGCTGCAAAAACTGTGTGAAGCATAACTCTGAAGTTATTCTTTCTACACAGCAGGCAACAATTGGAAAAGGCATACAGTGCAGTGCCTGTCATATTGCCAAAGAGTGTCTATTCAGGTGCTAATTTGGGAAGGAGTTGATTATTTAAGACTGAGACTCAGAACAACTGAAACACAACTTCACTTCAGGGTTCCCAGTGTAACCTGCCACAGTGACTGCATGAGAGACAGCCATAGGAGACAGTTTAAGGAGTTCAAGCTAAGACTGGGAAGGATACGTCCATGCCTTCCATGGACAGAAGCCAGGCCTGGCTTTTGTGGCTCTCTGAAGCAGCTGGGTCTTAAAGTGCTGATGTTAAATACAGCGAGCTGCTGAAGCCTTGCCCTGCTGCCTATGATGAGCAATCAGAAGTCTGATTGCCTTCCTCACCTACCAGTGTGAGCAACAGTGAATGTCAACTCGGATGGACCCAGCCTGCACGGACCAACAGAGGGATCTCTAAAATAGGGTGGGCACCTAACAAATCCACAGGATATAAAGCTAGTTGGAGAAACTATGATTTGCTAGATTCCAAAACTATAGGTTGTAGGGAAAAAAATTCTCATTGAAAAAGTTTTCTTTTCCTTTTGGGGAGGCTCAACTTGTTCTTTCTTTTTTTTCTCTTCTTCACAGCCTTTTTGAATTTTGGGGAATTTTTCATTTCTTTTTGTTACTTTTTCTTTTTTTCTCTCTTCCCTTTCTCATCTGCTCTTTTCTGTTACTTTTCTCTAATTCTGGTCATTTCCTTCTACTCATTAATAGGATCCTTTATCTCACTTTTCATTCCTTAACTTTCATTGCTTAATTCTCCCATTCTTCTCTCTTTATTTTTTAATTCTCCCATTCTTTTTCTATTGTTAGTATAGGCATAGTTGTCACATTTAGTAGACATTAGCTCTACAATATATGGTTTGTTTTAGTGTTTATACTATAGTTATAGTATCTTTTCTATAGATCTCCATTCTCTCTTCTTTAAAGTACATTATTGGTTCTTATGGTATGTCAATATCCAGTTGACCTTTGAAACTATTAATTTGCTTGCTATTGACAGAGTGGTATAGTTATTGCTAAAAAATCTGTTATCTCTAATTGTCAAAATCTAGATTACCTTTACCATTAGCAATACTGTGGTCTATTCCCAGAGAATAGGGTGCTAGGTCAATTACAATGCCTCCTCTATGCCCAGATTAATAAAGACAGTCAGACCTTGGAACAGAGGCAAAGCCTTATAGGTAGCCACATGCAAAGCACATCAGTGGAAAGCAGACACCAGTTAAAGAGACCTTCATATTAGCAACAAAGTCCTTCCACTGTAAGCATCCCAAACCTCAGCACAAAGCAAAACAGAAATGTGGAAACATGAGAAGACGGGGCAGAAAAATGTCTCCAAAAAATGCCAACTCCCCCAGAGCCAACCCATTGGGCACAGAAAGGGAAGAAAGCAAAAGCAATACAGCCAAATGATTAAAAAAGATAACAGAAGAGATTTTTTAAAAATCAATATGCTCAAGAAGATATAATTAAAAAGATAATGGACAAAATAAGCAAAACAGTCAGCAAATTTTCAGAAGATACTAATAAAAAGCTAGATGAGATAAACAAAATGATATGAAACATGAGTGACCAGTTTACCAGAGAATTAGAGTCCATGAAAAGACTCCAACTGAAGTTGGGGAGATTAAATATTCTTTGGAAAGTATGGGTAGCAAAAGCAACCAATGTAAGGACAGCATGACAAAACTAGAAAATAGGGCTGCTGCCAGAAACCAGTTACTCAGAGATGTCTTAAAAGCAACAAGAGAACGTGAAAAATGAGTCCAACTGCTGCTAGATGATGCAAAGAAGATGAATATAAGATTAATTGGAATTAGAAACAGGAATATGGCACAAATGGCATTTTAAAAAACCTATATACAAAAGTAATTGAAAACTTTCCAAATATAGGGAAAGAAATAAATATACAGGGGAGGCATATAGAACCCTGCCAAATAGGCATGGTCAAGATCAAAAACATAATATCTCCACACAACACATTATAGTCAGAATCCCAGAAGTCAAACACAGGGACAAAAGCTGTTAAAGAAAATCAGTGAATCACTTTTAAAGGAAAACCCATTAGAATTACAGCAGGCTTCGCAACACAAACCTTCACATCCAGGAGAGCCTGAGTAAAGTGTTTCAAGCCCTAAAAAAACCAATTTAGAACCCAGACTTATATATCCTGCAAAACTATTTCAAAATTGATGGAGCAATAAAGTATTTCCATGACAAAGTGGAGCTTAAGAAATTCATCATCACCAAACTAGGGCTCCAAAAAATTCTCAAGACTGTCCTAGAATGAGAGAATGAAGCTAACAATGTCAAAGTTTTACTAGAATGAATACACACCAGGCAGGGTGAGCACTTAGGCAGAAGTAAAATAATAAATAAAGGGAATCAGCAACAGGAAAATAATGTAATGATGGGAATAAGTTAGTATCTTTCACTAATAACTCTTAATGTAAATGGTTTCAATTCCCCAACCAAAAGACAGAGTTTGCAGAATGGATCAAGAAACAGAATCCCTTGATATGCTATATACAAGAAACACATGTAATGCAAACATAAATTCACAGATTAAAAATCAAAGGGTGGAAAACAATATTCCATGCAACAGGAAATGAAAACTAGCACAACCAGCTGTCTTATTTTCAGACAAAGTAGACTTCAAGCCAAAACTCATCAGAATAGGCAAACAAGGTCACTACATATTGATTAAAGGAAAGATACAACAAAAAGAGATAACAATTATAAACATATGTATGCACCAAATACTGGAACACTCAACTTCGTAAAACAAACACTACTAGAAATCAAAGATCAGGTAAACACCAACAAAATTATAGTGGGAGACCTCAATACCCCACTGTCACAAATAAATCAACTAGACAAAAATCAACAAAGAAATATCAGATTTGAACCAAACTGTCAAAGAAATGAACTTAATATATACCTATTTAATGTTCCACTCAACAACAGAATACATATTCTTCTCAGTGACACATGAGACTTTCTCCAAAATAGACCATATGTTAGTCCTTAAGCATGCTTAAGTAGATGCAAAACAATTGAAATTATCCTACGCATATTATCAGATCATAGTGCAATGAAATTAGAAATCAATGGCAAAAGAAACCATAGAAATTATGCAAATGCATTGAAATTAAACAATACATTCTTAGATAATCATTGGGTCACAGAAAAAAATCAAGAAAGAGATCTGTGCCTAGAACTAAACAATAATGTAAGTACAACAGACCAGAAATCATGAGACACAATGAAAGCAGACCCAAAAGGGATGTTTATAGCAGAGTAAACTGAAATAAATAACCTAAAAATGCTCCTCAAGGTCCTCGATAAACAAGGACAATCTAAATCCAAAGATAATACAAGGGAAGGAGTTATAAAGATTAGAGCAGAAATTAATGAAATTGAGATTAAAAATCATTACAAATAATCCATGAATTGAAGAGCTGGTTCTTTAACAAATGGTACTGAGGAAAGTGGTTATCTATAGGCAGAAGGTTAAATCTAGATTTACCTCTCTCACCATGTTCTAAACTAAAATCAAAATGTATCAAAGAAGTAAATGTTAAAAATAATCTTCCAGAAGATAAAATAGGTAAAACTCTTGGAGACATAAGCAAGGAAAGGACTTTCTGAACAGAACCTCAAGAGCACAAGAAATGATTAACCAAGAATCATCAAATTAAAAAGCTTCTGCATAGCAAAGGAAACAACCCCAAGCAAAAAGAGACAACCTACAGAATGGGAAATGGCCAATAAATACATTAAAAACATCCAGTGTCTCTGTCCTTTGGATAAATGCAAATTAAAGTGACAAGATTCCATCCTACTCCAAAAAGAATGGCCACCATCAAGAAATCAAATAATAGCAAATGCTAGTGATGCTTCAGGGAAAAAGTAACTGTTACACATTGATGGTAGAAATGTAAGGTAATGCAGCAATTATAAGAATCAGTATGAGGATTCCTCAAGAAAACTAAGATTATAAATTTCATTTGACCCACCTATTCCCCTTCTAGGTATCTTACTGAAAGATTTAAAGACACTGTATTACAGTAATACATACATACCCACGTTCATAGCAATACGATTCACAATAGCTAAATCTTGTAAGAGGCACATATATCCACCAACAGATGAATGGATAAAGAAAATATTGTATTTATACACAATGGAGTACTTCAATGGCATACTATAAGAAGGATAAATGAGTCATCTATATAAAAATGAATGCATCCCGAGGCCTTAATGGTAAGTAAAATAAATCAAGCACACAAGCTTAAATATCACATAGTTCCTCTTGTGTGAGAAACCCAAAATATAAATTAAGAGGAAAATAAAAGATAATAGGAAGTAGGGAGATAGATTTTTCTCAAAAGGGAAAAGGATCAAGAGATAGATGAGGGGGAGAGACATAACATACAGGAACAAAAAAATGGAATTAAGATGTGGATACCAACTCCCCTACAAGAATTGTAAACATTATGTACTGCAACCTTATAAAGAAAATGATATAAAAAAATCACCTGTAGATTACTTACAATGCCTATACATTGTAAATACAATGTAAATATCATGTAGTTATTACACTGTATTGTTTAGGGAATAATGACATAAAGTCTACATATTCGGTACAGATGCCCTTTTTGAAAAATACTTTTGATTAGCAGTTGATTCAATCTGCAGATATAGGGCTTTCAGATACAGAAGGCTGAGGCATATGTAAATCTGAGACTGCCTATATCCTAGAGGGCTAATATAATATATTATAATTGTGAATTTAGCTGTATTCTACATATGCATTGTTAAAATTTACTCCCATGGAATTGTTTATATAGGTTCTAAGCTTATAATACTTTTAAATCATATTGTAGTCTTAATGCTTTTTAAAGCCTGAACACTTCCTTTAGCATTTTTCTTGCATATAAAATATGGAATTTAATAGTGGTATAATAATTTTAGCTGGGTATAGTGGCACATGACTATAATGCCAGCACTCTGGAGGCTGAGGCAGGAGGATTGTTGCAAGTTTGAGACCAGCTGGTGCTAGTTACTTTTCTCTCATTGTTGAAACAAAATACCTGACACCCAAAGTAAAGCAAGAGAAAATTTATTTCTTACAGTTTTGGGGGTTTCAGTCCATACTCAGCTGGCTCCAATACAGGATGGCATAGTGAGGTAGCTGTCCATGGCCACCACAAATGGCAAGAGCGAACAGAGCTGAAGAGGAAAGACTCACGTTCTTCCTGCCTTTACATTGTATGCTGGCTCCATCCCTGGGCAGGTGCAGCACTCCACACCACCAATCCCAGAACCAGACAACAAACCAATCACAAACACTAAACTCAGCCACATCCATGATTGCATGAGGCTTGGGGGGCCATCCAAACACAAACCATAACAGCTACAAAGTAAATTCAGAGCCATCCTGAATTGCATAGAGATCCTGTCTCAAAAAGACCAAAATAATAATAATAAAAATAATAATAATTTTAACAGGGTAATTAATCTCTATCATTTAAGTGGTAAAAACTGTTATTCCTACCACATTTGTAGGTTGAGGCATCTGAGCAGGTCTGGAGTAAGCATTTTAATGTAATTTTTTAAATACTCAATTGATTCAATAAAGGAAAATGTTTAATAGTTTGCATAGGAAAATCAGTATAGGCTAGAATATTGAAACTGAGTTGAGAGAAAGGGTAAAGAGGAAACACATTAAGGCCATTGTTTTGGTTCAAATATGAAATGTCTCCCAAAGAGGTGTGTATCAAAGTCTTCATTCCAAATCAGCAATGCTTAGGGGTGGGGCCTGGAGAGGGAGTTGCATCCTGGGGGTGCTAAGGTGGAGGGGCTTATAGCTGAACAGGCTCATAGAAGTGGCGCCCAGTTGAGGAAATAGGTCACTAGGCCCATGCCTGTGAAGAATATATCTTGTCTCTGGCACCTACTTCTATAATTCTTTCTTCCTCTCTCTACTTCCTGGTTGCCATGAGGTAAGCCAATTTCCTCTGCCATGCCATGCTGCCATGCTGTTTTCACCTTACTACAGGCCTATGTAGTAGGAGCCAGGTGACGACAGACATAAACCTCTGAAACCATGAGTTAAAATAAATCTTTCTTCTTTGAGGTTGTTCATGTCAGGTATATTGTCACAGTAATAGAATGCTGGCTAACATAATGACTATAAAAGATAACAGCAAGACTCTAGGTAAGGCACAGCTCCGCTGGAGAGAATTCTCTGCCCCTGAAAAATGTACTACAAAATGCTTGAGAGTAGAAGAAACTCTTTAGCAGATATAGGGCCCTCAAAATAAATGAATAAGAAACCATTGACAGGCAGAACAGAGAGCCCAGAAATATATCCATGCATTTGTAGTCCACTGATTTTTCAACAAAGGTGCCAATAACACAGATTAAAGAAAGGGCAGTCTCTCCAATAAATGGATGCTAACATGCAGAAGAATGAAATTGGACGTTTATCTTACCCCATATACAAAACTCAACTCAAAATGTATTAGACTTAAGCATAAGAACTGAACCCATAAAATTACTAGAAGAAACCTAGGAGGAAAGCTTTGTTGGTCTAGACAAAGATTTTTTGCACATGACCCAAAAAATAAAGAAAAAATAAGACTTCACAAAACCAAAACATTATGTGCAGCCAAGGAAATAATCAACAGAGTGAAGAGGCAACCTATGAAATAGGAGAAAACATTTGCAAACCATACATTTAATAGTAATAGCGAAACTAAATGAGGAGTTTAACTCGCTAACAAAAAAACCACAAATACCCTGATTTTAAAATTGGCAAAGGGACGGTCATGTGGGGCCTAGGAAAAGAGAAGTCAGTCCGCTGCTCCTGTGAGTCAGCGGAGGCCATGCTGGAAAGAGCACATCAAGTTTAATCTTCCTGTAAGCCATGCAAACGAGGCAGGGCCCAGGAAGAGAGAGGCCAGATTGCCTTTCCTGTGAGCCGACCAAGAATGAAGACTGCCACCACCACCCCTCGGAAGCAACCTGCTGGTTTGGAGGACAGGCTGAGTTGATAGCAACAGAACAAAAACAGCTAAAGGCTTGTATTGTTTGATTGACTTTGCAGGACTAAGGCTAGTAGTCTAAGCATCTATTAGGGATATGACAACATGCAACATGGCAAATATGGGGGATTTTCTTCTGCCTTGTTTTTGAAATCCAATATTATTCTCACTGTGTTGTTTTGTTTCAATTTATTGTTTTGTTTTATTCAATGCTCTGTTTTGATTGGTTTTATTCTGTTTTATTTTGTTTGATTTTACTATGTCTGAGGAAATGGGCAACTATTGTAAAGATAACACGCTATAGTATGGTAGACATTGGTGATGACTGTTGTCCTATTTTGAAGTTCTGTACCACTTTCACTCTGTTTTCATTGTCTTTATTCGGTTTTGTATTGTTGGGTTTTATTCTCCTTAAAAAAAAAACTTGACAAAGGAACTGAATAGATGTTTTACAAAATAAGACGTAAACAGGTAGATGAAAAAATTTTAACACCACTAATCATCATGAAATGCAAATTAAAACCACACTGAGTTATCTTAACACTTTTTCAGATGGCTATTATCAAAAAGATGGCAAGTATTGGTAAGTAGGTAAAGAGAACATCGCACACCACTGATAGGAGTGTAAATTAGTATAGCTGTGATGGAAAACAGTAAGGAGGTTCTTCAAAAAAAAAATTGAAACTAGAGCTATCATATGATCCAGGAATTCCACTCCTAGGTATATTCCCAAAGAAACTGAATGCAGCATATAAAGAGATATCTGTCCCTGGGAGCATTATTTATAATAGGCAAGATGTGGCAGATACATAGGTAAAGAAAATATGATATATAGAGATAATGGAATACTATTCAGCCTTAAGAAAGAACTCTGCCATTTGCAACAGTGTGGATGAACAGGGAAAATGTTAAGCTAAGTGAAATAAGCCAGGTGCAGAAAAAAAAATACTTGTATGATATCACTTTTATGCTGTATGTGGAATCTAAGAAAGATGAACTCATAGAAGCAGAGAGTGGAATGGCACTGACCAGGGGGTGGGGGTGCAGGGGCAGATTGGCTAGATGTTGGTCAAATGATATACAACTCTAGTCAGTAGGAATATGTTCAGGAGATTTATTATATAACATATTGACTAGAGTCATTGATGATGTGCTACTCCTGAAAATTGTTTAGAATATTTTTTTTTATTTTAAACTTTCATTTTTATTAATCTTTCTTAAAGAAGAAAAGAGTTTAGTGACAGAAAGAGAGATTTGGAATACAGAATGTTTACATTTTCATGAAACTTTTATTTTTATTACCACTAAAAATAATTGATTACCTTAGATATAGAAGATTTGTTTAAGCAAGTTTAGAAATATTTTTAGTGATATTTTTATAGGAAACCAAAAACAAGAAAGCATCTTTTTTAAAAAATTTTCTTTAAAGAGGAAAAAAATAAACCAACCAGACAAAACAGAAAATGGTAGCAACAATACAGAATTCCAAAGGGAAAAAATAAAAGAGTCAAAAACAAACAAACAAACAAAAAACCAAAACAACAACAACAAAAACAAAAACCCTAACAAATCGCCACTTGATATGTTACATACTCTCCTCATTGGAAATAGTTGTTCAAGTTACAAAATTAAAGCATACAAAGTAGACATTCAAAGAGTGAGACTGTTAACAGTTCTGCTCAACAATGTAACAAAAACAGTAATATGGTCATCTACCTTACACACTTAAACATACATGCAGTTATATCCTTTAGAGCACTTTCGTTTTCTCTCTTTTTTACAGTAGCAATTATACATTTTGGGTTTTATTACTCATACATTTCTTATTACTTTTTACACTAGAGAAACAATGTGATGTTTATAAATATGATTCTTATTTATTTCACTAATGAGGATAGTCTCACGTTGTCTCCATTTCCCTATGAAGCCTCAATATCATCCTTCTTCATAGCTGAGTAATATTCCATTGTGTAAAAATATCACATGTTTTTTATCCACTCTGCAGTTGATGGGCATCTTGGTTGTTTCCAAGATTTAGCTATTACAAATTGGGCTGCTATATAGGTGTACATATATCACTGTGATATGAACTTTTCAGTTCTTCTGGGAAAATACCCAGGAGGGGAATAGCTGGGTTGAATGAAGCTTCCACTCCTGGTCTTCTTAGAATTCTCCATATTGATTTCCATAGTGGTTGCCCCAGTCTGCACTCCCACCAACAGTGGAGCATTGTTCCTTTTTCCCTGGCAGCCTCGCCAACATTTGTTATCAGTTGGTTTCTTGATGGCAGCTACTCTTTCCAGTGTGAGATGATATCTCAATGTTGTTTTATTTTGCATTTATTGAATGACCAGTGATGGTGAACATTTCTTCATGTATTTATTTGCCATTTGTATATCTTCATCTGAGAACTGTGTGTTCATCTCAGCTGTGCATTTTTGGAGAGGGTCTTTGAATTTGGGGGGCTTGATGTTTTTCAATTCTTTATATGTTCTGGAAATAAGTCCTTTGCCTGAGGAGTTGCTGGTTAAAATTCTTTCCCATTCTGTAGGTTTTCTTTTCACTCTGATGGTGATTTCTTTTGAAGTGCAGAAACTTTTCAATAATATGAGATCCCAGTTGTTGATTCTCTGAAGTGTTTCCGCACAGTTTGCATTTTGTTCATGAATTCTCTGCCCACCCCTATGTCTCCAAGATTTCTACCTACCCTTATCTTCTAGTAGATTTAGTGTTTCTGTTTCAATGTTAGGACTTTGATCCATTTAGACTTTAGTTTTGTGCATGGTGATAGACATGGATCTAGTTTCAGTCTTTGGCATGTGGAGAGCCAATTTTTCCACCACCATTTATTAAAGAGGCTATCCTTCCTCCAGTGAACATGTTTAGCCCCTTTGTCTAGTATCAGGTGGCTGAGTGTTTTTGTACTTATACTTGCATCTTCTAATCTGTTCCATTGATCCTCAGGTCTATTTCTTTGTCAGTACCATGCTGATTTTATCACTGTGGCTTTGTAGTACGGTTTCAAGTCAGGAATTGAGATGCCTCCTGCCTTGCCTTTATTGCCCAGAATTGCCTTTTCTATTCTAGGTTTCTTCTGGTTCCAAATGAATTTTAGGAGTGTTTTTTGTAGATCTGTGAGGTATGTCAATGATATTTTGATTGGTATTGTGTTAAATCTGTATAACAGTTTGGGGAGTATGGCCATTGTCACGATGTTGGTTCTTCCTAGCCAAGAGCATGGAACATCTTTTGATTTTCTAATATCCTCTTAAATCTCCTTTTTTAATGTAGTATAATTTTCAGTATATAGGTCTTTTAGATTTTTAGTTAGGTTGATTCCTAAGTATTTCATTTTTTTAGATGTTATTGTGAAGGGCAATATTTCCATAATTTCTCTCTTAGTGGGTTTCTTGTTTGTGTACAAGAATGCTATTGGTTTTTGAGCATTGACTTTGTATCCAGCTACACTGCTGAATTTATTTATTACCTCTAGTAGTCTTTTAATGGAGTTTTTTGGGTCTTCTATATAGAGTATCATGTCATCTGCAAATAGTGATAATTCAACTTCTTCCTTTCCTATCTTTATTCATTTTATTTCTTTCTCTTGTCTGATTGCCCTGGCTAGTGTTTCCAGAACTATATTGAATAGGAGTGGTGATAGTGGACATCCTTATCTTGTTCCTGATTTTAAAGTGAAAGCTTTCAGTTTTTGTCCATTTAGTATAATATTGGCTGTTGGTTTGTCATAGATAGCCTTTATAAGGTTGAGGTAGACACCGTGTATTCCGAGTTTCTGAAGGGTTTTTATCATGTGTTGAACCTTATCAAAAGCTTTTTCTACATCTATTGAGATGACCATGTGGTTTTTATTTTTGGCTCTGTTGATGTGGTGTATTACATTTATTGATTTGCGTATGTTAAACCATCCCTGCATTACTGGAATGAACCCCACTTGGTCATGATGTATAATCTTCTTGATGATTTGCTGCATTCTATTTGCTAGTATTTTATTGAGAATCTTTGCATCTATGTTCATTAGTGAGATTGACCTATAGTTCTCCTTTTTGGTTGGGTCTTTCTCTGGTTTTGGTATCAGAGTAATACTTGCCTCCAGGAATGAATTAGGGAGGATTGCTTTCTTCAATTTCATTGAAGAGTTTAAGGAGTATTGGCATCAAGTCGTCTCTAAATTTCTTATAGAATTCAGCTGTGAATCCATCAGGACCTGGGTTTTTCTTTGTTGGTAAGTTTTTTTATTACATTTTCAATTTCAATAGCTAATATTGGGTTATTCAAAATTGTTATATCTTCTTGGTTGAGATGTGGTAGTTCATATGTTTCTAGAAATCTGTCCATTTCCTCTGTGTTTTTCTCTCTATGTGACTAGAGATTTTCAAAGTAGGTGTTCATGATATTTTCAATTTCCATGGGATCTGTAGTAATTTCCCCCTTTTCAGTCCTTATTGCATGAATTTGGGTTTTTTTCTTTCTTTTTCTTTATAAGGTTAGCTAGAAGTTTGTCGATTTTGTTTATTCTCTCAAAAAAACCAGCTTTTTGATTCATTAATTCGTTGTATTGTTTTTTTAGTTTCAATTGCATTGATTTCTACTCTAATCTTTACAATTTCCTCTCTTCTATGAGCTTTGAGTTCAACTTGCTCTTCTTTTTTAGAAGCTTGGGATGAAGCATTAGATTATTTGTGCTCATTCTGTTTTCTTGATATGACAGTTTATTGCTATATATTTCCCTCTTAAGACCGTTTTCATTGCATCCCACAGATTACAGTATGTTGTGTCTGCATTTTCATTGAATTATAGGTATTGCTTTATTTCTTCTTTAATTTCCTCTGTAGCCCACTGGTTATTCAAAAGTTTGTTGTTTAATTTCCATGTATTTATGCCAGTTTTGCAATTTCTTTTGCCATTAATTTCCAGTTTTAGTGTGCTATGGTCCGATAGTATGCGTGGGATAATTTCAATACCTTTGCATTTACTTAAGAATGTTTTATGGGATAATATATTATCTACTTTGGAGAATGTCCTGTGGGCAGCTGAGAAGACAGTGTATTCTGATGTGGTTGGGTGGAACACTCTGTAAACATCTACTAAGTCCAATTGCTCACAGGTATGATTCAATTCTATTATTTCTTTGCTGATTTTTTGTCTAGTTGATCTATCTCTTTGTGACAGTGGGCTTTTAAGGTCACCTGTAATAATTGTGTTCTTGTGTATTTGGTTTTTCGTGTCCTTTAGTATCTGTCTTATATAGTTGGGTTCTCCTGTGTTTGGTGCATATTTATTTATAATTGTTAGTTCTTTGTCTTGAATTTTTCCACTTATGAGTATGTAGTGACCTTCTTTGTCTCTTTTAATCGTTTTAGGTTTGAAGTTCACATTGTCTGCAGATAGAATAGTTGCCCCTGCTTTTTTCTGGGTTCCTATTGCGTGGTATACTATTTTCCATCCTTTGACTTTTAATCTATGAGTTTCTTATTGAGTCAGATGTGTTTCTTGTATACAGCATATTGTGGGATCCTGTTTCTTGATCCATTCTGTCAACCTGTTTCTTTTGATATTTGAATTGAGCCCATTTACATTTATGGATATCACTGATGTATACTGGCTTGACTTTGCCATGTTATGTTACTGTTGTTAGTTTCCTCTTTTCTCTCTTGTTTCCCTTCTTGTCCAGCCTGGTGATTTCTTTCTGTTGTTGTTCTGGAGATTGTGGTCATTTTTATCTCTACCTAGGATATCCTTCAGCACTCTTTCTAAGGTTGGTTTGGTGGATATGAATTTCTTTAGTTGTTCTTTGTCATGGAAGTATCTTGTTTCTCCATTAAATTTGAAAGACAGTTTTGCTGGCTATGTCAGTCGGGGTTGCAAGTTTTTTTTCTTTTAGGGCTTGAAGTACTTCACTCCAAGCTCACCTTAACCTGAAGGTTTGTGCTGAGAACTCTGCTGTGATTCTAATACCCTTTCCTTGATAGGTGAGTTGTGTCTTTCCTCTAATGGCTTTTAGTATTCTGTTTTTATGCTGTATGTCTGTGATCTTAATTATTATATGTCTGGGTGTAGGTTTATGTTGGTTATGACTGTGTGGTTTTCTATATGCCTCACTTATTTGTATATGCAATTTTTCCCCCATGTTTGGGAAATTTTCTGCCATTATTTCTGTGAACAGCTTAGCTATATCCTTTGTATTGTCTCCTGCCTCCTCACTAATGCCTATTACTCTAACATTGTTCCTCCTGGCATCATCTTGTAGCTGTTGGGTTGTCATTTCATGCTGCTTTGTTGTTTTTATAAGTTCTACCCTTTCAAGAGTGGTATCTGCAATCCTGTCCTCAAGGTCCAAGATTCTATCCTCAGCTTCATTTAAATGGCTTTGCAGGCTTTCAATACAATTTTTTTGTTTCTTGCATATCTCTTTCAGTTTGTTTCATAGATTCTGCTTGTTTTCTGCATTGTTCATTCAAAGTTTCAATCAATTTCCCATGCTCCTGTAGTTTCTTATCTATTTCTTTTCTAGCTATGTTGAGCAGCTCGTTTACTAAGGTTGTTACTTTTGTCTTTACATAAGACATTATTTCTAATTTGAGTTCCTCTGTAGCCTCATGGATTTGTGTCTTTACTTCATTTGCTGTCTTTTCAGAGATTTCTGGTATATGAATTTTAGGGTCCTGTATTTCATTATTGGCTGCACTTGCCCCTGATGGACTAGATGTTCGGGATTGCATTTTGCCTTTTCGCTTAGTCATTTTCACCTTTTGGGTAAGTTTCTGGTCTTTCTATTCCAACAGTCACAAGTTTCTGTAGTGTGTGTTTCAGGGTTCTACTGTGTGGTTGATGTTTGTCAAATTGCTGTGTACCACCATGAAGAGGAGATCTAGTCTCCTGAATTCCTCCTACTGTGCCTGTTGGGTGAGTCCTATATTCTTTCTGGGCTAACTATCCCAGAAGTATTGATGTAGGGCAACTCTTAATTCCTGCTATTGTTATATCTTCAGGTTGTGGCAGGTCACCAGGTCTCCCTGGCTATAGTGTTTGTGTCAGCTGAGGCCCTACTATGTCCCTGGGGGGGTCTCATAAGTTCTTTTAATTTTCTCTAAATTGGAGCAGGGCAATATTGGCACACTCCTCAACCTGTCTGATGTTCTCTGTGTGGGGGGAGGGGGTTACCCACTCTCTTGCCAGGTTAGCCAAGGTCTTACACTTGGAGGGAGTTTCACTTCTGTCCCTATTCACCCACCGCAGACCTCTATTTTGGGGGGCAAACTCACCAAACTGACTGAAGCCTGATGAAGTCTTCTGTTTGGGTGAGGGGTTTCTGAGCCTCTCATCAAGCCAGCATGGTAGTCCACTGTAGTCCAATATTCCCGGTGGAAGGGCGGGTCCAGCAGATGTGGTCCCAGGCAGCTCAGGCCTGTGGCAGGCTTCCTAGATGTCCCTGGAGTAGGGGCGTGCCCATCAGCGGCAGACCCAGGCACCTCAGGCCCTAGCCACTGGTCCCCGCAGTGTTCCCTGTGGGCAAAGGGCAGGCCTAGCTCTCCTGCAGCCCTGGCTCTCAGCTGCCGGTCCTGCAATGTTCCCAGTCCTGAAGAGCTGTTTAGAATATTTTAAATGTCCTCACCAAACAAAAATGACAAATGTGAGGTAATACCCGTGTGACTTAGATTGATTGAGCTATTTCACAGTGTGTACAGATATCCAAATGCCATCACAAATATAGGACCCTGCTCTCTCCTGGGGACACCAGCAGCTCTGGCTCCAATAACCACTAGGAATCCAGGCCATTGCAAGAAAGCCCCTTCCTTGGTCCATCAAAGCAGTAAGTCAGCTAGCGCCCTACACACAGCACAGCACACACCCATACACACACACCTTAGTCTCTCTCCACTTTGCAACCAGGATTCAGAACTCAGCCCACTCAAGGCAAAGTGCTGTATATTCCAAACTACTGGAAACATTTCATTGTTCCCCAGAAGATTCTATGGAAATCAGCTTCCATCACTGCCCATGGAAATTTTTGGGTTGGAAAGGAATCTCTTCATCCTTTCTCCCCACAGATGTAGAATGAGATCTCAAAGCTCTGTAGTCATCCTATCCAAAGGAGTTTCTTCAAGTATCTCCTCACAAAATGCCCTTCCACATCTTAACCCTTGTTCTGTAAGAGAGAGAAGTAGTTTCAGAATCATTGACAAATAGATTTCATGTTCCTGCCATCACTGCTGCCCTTGGTGATGTGGGATTGCCCTGTGTGTCACTTACACTGGCATGTATTATGATTTCCACTATTGGCACTCAGTTGATATTGAGATCAGGAGCATCTACTACCTTGTTCCACCTGCACTATCTTGTTTAATTCTGCAGTGGTGCTGAGGTAGGTGCCATTTTTCTGATTTTACATCCGAGGCTACTGGAGCATGTAGAAGTTACACTGGATCTTCCCAATTCCAATCTCTGTTCTGTGACATGACTTATATGAAGAGAATCCAAAGTAATCTATGACTAAATTTTAGAACAAGTCTTCTAATTCAAATTTAGTGTCAATTAGCAAGGTTTTAAAATATATTTTTGATACATAAAAATTAATTTTATATTTATATATAAAAAAGAAAAAAGAGTAGAACAGAAAAATTTCAGAAATACCATGTAAAACAGCACAAACATTAAAAATTATGAAACACACCTAGCAAAAAATAACAAGATATTTATAATGAAATTTCAAAAATTGCTTAGAAGCTGGGTGTGATGGTGCACACTTATAATCCCAGCCCTGGGAAACTGAGGCAGGAGGATTGCTGTGAGTTCAAAGCCAGCCTGAACTAAATAATGAGACCTTATCTCAAAAAACTGTAAAAAAAATGGCTGAAATGAAAAATGGTATTTTCTAAAACAGAATGATATTGTATCATTGATTAAGATGTCAATCCTGGTGACCCTGATCTATAAGCTCAACTCAATTCCATGCACAGTTCTCACAAGCTATTTATAAATATTGACAAAGTACTTCTAAATTTATACAGAAATGCAGAAAACATTTCTGTATAAATAGCTAAGGCAGTCTTGAAGAACTAAATTGGACGATGTTTAACTCACAGATGTTAGTAGTTACGAACTTAGTGTGATTAGGAGTGTGATAATTAATTATATGAAAACAACGGAGTAGATACAAAGGATGCAAGTGAGTCCCCACAACAGGAGTAACGTTTCTATGGTTACCACATTTCTGAAAGGTAATGCTATTGTTCAATGGGAAAAGGCCTTTTCTCTCCCCCCCAATAAATGATGCTAGATCAATCAGATACATACTTGGGAGGAAAATAAAAGGAATCTTGAACTCTACATCACACAGGACACAAGCATTAATTCATGAGAATGAACGAGAACTGGAAAAGCAAATCATTTTCAAATATGTTACCAATATTACTCCTACATTATGTAACCATGATCTTTTAGTTGCTGTTTTCTGTATAAAATCCAAATATTTACAATATTACTCTTCATTTTCCTTCATAAAGACTTAAGTGTATTTACAAGAAGTGAACCTCTGAGTTAAGCAAATGCATATTTTCACTTTGTCAGCTTTCTATTGTAGTACTGCAGTGTAGACATTGTTTTTTTACAGTCTGATTTGTGTGTGTGTGTGTGTGTGTGTGTGTGTGTGTGTGTATGTCACACACCTACACAGATGAAGACTATTTGGAAAATCTTTCAGGTGATGGTTCTTCAGTGTGGCCCAAGACTTCCCTAGAGTCGCCTAAAGCGCTCCTTAAACAGCGCCAGCCTGCAGATGCGAATGACAGCTGCTGTGATTGTCAACAGACTTCTAACCAGGTCCACACTCAGCTGAGTCAGAGGTCTTTCAGGGAGGGAAAATGAGAGGGAGAAATTAAAAAGACTGGCCAGGGGTTACCAGGGGAAAACACAGTCCACCTACCCAGCGTTGTATTCCATGTCTTACAAGGACGCTGTGTTGAGCAGACTGCACACAACTGCCACCTGGGGTTGACTGTCACTGTCACAGGACCAGTATCTGGCTCTAACTTGTGCACCTGTTGAGTATCTCACACTGTCAGTTACCCAGTCATCCCCAGGGCTATTGTGACAGATGGATTTTCTTCTTCACATGTTGGCCATCACTGACATGAATTAAATGTTTAGGAACACCACAAGAAATCAAGATGCAGAATGAAAATAAAAACAAGAAGTGAGATGGTGGGAATGGAAAGATAAGACAAGCAACAGACAACTTATTTAAAAAGTGAAGCATTTTCCTAATGTAACCGAAATTGGAACTGCAATCAGAAGGTTCTGCCCCTTCTAAGTAAAAGCATGTAGTGTGTTTTGTTTTTATAGAGAAATTCAGAGAAGACTGTTATGAAACTGGAAATAGTAAGCAGCTCAGAGGGCCCAGATGTGTGTTTGGGCTCCTCTGGTCTCCCCTGGGGCCCGGCTCGGATTGCAGCTGGATAGCACACTGCATCCTTGGCCGGTGGCCCTGGCTTGCCTCACAGACAAGCCTGGAACTGGCTTGGCAGGACAAACATTTCATTAACATAATTTATTTAGAGACATTAAGTGAACCAGGATAATGAAACCTTTTCAAATTAACAGAGTTTAGGGTGGGCAACTTAATGTCTCCAGAGTTTCCCTATCTGCATTTCTCAGTCTTGGAATTTAAAAATCTGGGCTGTTAAATTTCTGCCTTCTGTGTTAGCCTAGTGGTGAGCTTAGCTAAGTTGAGGTAAAAATCATGTGGAAACCAACATGTACATTCCCCCTTGTGGTAATTTTAAACTACAAACCCTCATTTGGATTATAGATACTCTTTAATCTCTAATGGTTATTAGAAATATATGTAGCAGTCGCTGCAGCCAACACCATGAAGAGCGTGGGAGAGGTTTGCCTGGACAAGAAGCAAGAGTAGGACCAGTGCTTCTGTCGCTGGTTTGCCAAGTTCCTCAAAGGAACTCTCCCTGGGACCCATGCATCTATCTCCTCACTGGCTTCCAGCAGTGTGCTCAGAAAGCAGCATAGGAGGAAGAAATTCCTATTGAAGGACTGGAGTTCATGGCCCATGGCAGAGAAAAGCCTGAAAACTCTTCTTGACTTTGAAGATGGATTCCTCATCAGGAAATTGAACACTCTGGATTTTGTTAACTAAGACCCTGAAAATTGATGAATTTAGGTGGGGGAAATTTTGTTTCTTTTTTCTTGATGTTTTCCTCTCACTTGTAAATGATGAACTATCACTCTGCTTTGAGATAATTTCTCACTTGTTCTGGCATTTTGCAGGAACTCAGGACGCTCAATCGGAACAATTTCTTGAGATGATGATTGCAATGATGGCCTAGACTTAGCTTTAGATATATCTTGTATGTAAATAATGAAAAGCTAATCAAGATGATCAGGGTTGCCTGATGTCTTGATTTTGCTGCAAACACATTACATTGTTCTGGGGTCACTGTTCGTGAAAGTGTTTGGTTAGGACCTCTTTTTCACTCTCAGAGAATAAATACTCTATAAAGGGTCCCAGGCACAAGAGTTTCAATCAATGCTTGGGACTTTGCACAGTTTTATTTTTATATAGTGACTAACAGTTAAGTCTGTGAGTGACTTGGGTTAGTAAAAAGGAAGACAGTTCTGTTATGGTTTGTGTTTGGATGCCCCCCCCCCATCCTCCAAGTCTCAGGCAATCTTAGACATGGCTGAATCTAGCATTTGTGATTGGTTTGTTGTCTAGTACTGGGATTAGAAATGTGAGTTCTACACCCACCCGGGGCAGAGCAGACATACGGTATAAGGAGGGAAGAAGATGTGTCTTTCCTCTTCTGCTCTGTTCACTTTTGCTGTTTGAGGTGGCCTTGAATGGCTGCACTGCCATGCCACCTTGCCACTTGGAGCCAGCTGAATATGGACTGAAACCCTCAAAACTGTAAGAAATAAACCTTCCTTTGTTTCACTTTGGGCATCAGGTATTTTGTCTCAACAATGAGATAACTAAGACAAGCTCTTAATATTTCCTGCCTCCAGGTGTCTAATTAAAGCATGAAAGCTTCAAGAATGTTGAAGTGAAAATCATTTCAAAGCTCACAGGAATCACAATGTTTGCAGTGTCTATGGGAGAACAGCCTATTACAGAGATTTGGTGTTGCCAGCTTTCAACCCAAGTTAATGAACTGAGTCAACTTGCCTATCATCAAAAAGCCTGATTAAATAAGGGAAAAGGTGCTTGCCCTCCCTATACTGCCTGTAATCATGAAGATGGAGTAAACTCTAACATTTAGTTTTCAAAAAAAAGGAAAAAAAATATATATGTAATATTGTGTGGCAAAGTTCTGACTTCACCAGAAATACTCTTTTTTCCAACAAAAGTGCATTTGGGATCAAATTTATTAGAAACAACAATTTGCTTTCGTTATGATTCTTTAAGTGTATACTAAATAGTTATGTATATTTAAAAACTATATCAACAATCTTGTGTTATAGAACCTTGTATGAAAACACAGTTTATAAGTAGTAATTATTTTACGTTTGTGCTCTAAGGCAATGATAAAAGTTAAAGACTTAAAGTCAAATCAAATTAAAGGACATTCAGAACTCAGGTTCATGATTCCCTTCCCTTTCAAGTCCAAGGACTCTCAATGGGTGTCCCCTATTGCTGAGCCTTGGAAGAGCCCCAAGCCCGCTGAGGCCTTGAGTTCTGGTGCAGAACATCCTTGTGTGCAAAGTCAGAACTGAAAGCTGGGGAAGAAGCTTGTCTTTGTGGTGGGTCAGAGGTGAAGACAATAGGTCACACTGTGCCCAGGTTGGGACACCAGCTGACCTCTAAGATGCTTGTCTTCAAATATTGGCTGATAAACTGCAATTCTCCACCTACTGAAGGACTTTGTACTTAAGGCTATGAATCCACCAAAACTACCATGTGTTCTCATATAACCAAAACAATTTGCTCCTAATGAAACTTTTTATTTTCCTTTCACAGTACTAGGGATTAAGTCCATCCATGTTGAGCTATATCCCCAGCCCTTTTAATTTTTTTCTTCTTTTTTAATTTTAACACAAGTTTTCCCTAAGTCACTATGTTGCCCAGGCTAGGCTTGAATTTGAAATCCTCCTGCCTCAGCCTCCCAGAGTGTAAGGATCATAGCCATATACTGTGCCAGGCTCTAATGAGACTTAAGGAATGAAAAAAAGAGAACTATAATAACAATGTGGTATTGAAGAATGTACAATTAAAGCACAAAAGCAGTTTTCTGAAAGGACAGAACTTGATCATGCATTCAAAACTTCAATACACAAGCTGAGTGTGGTGGGTCACACCTGTACCCCAGCACTCAGGAGGCTGAGGCAGAAGAATCACTGCGAGTTAGGTCAAGACCAGCCTGTGCTATGTGGTAAACTCAAGACCAGCCTGAACTATATAGTGAGACCCTTGTCTCAAAAAACAAATGAACAAAAATTCAATACATGAATTGCAAAACAAAACAATCACTGCTATACTCTTACTTTAGTTTTAGATTGAACAGAGAAACTAATGAGCTACTTATAACACCCAGCTAAACTGAATCAGCATAGTGCTGGGTGTGGAGGGTCCACCTGAGCATTGTTACCAACATGAAAAGGAGAACTGGAGAGAAAGAGGTGGTGCTGTTTGTTTTCCTGGAGAAGCTTGTCATGCTGGCTTTCCTAATACAAACTTTCCTGTTACTGTCATAGGACCTCAGGACCTCATCATCACTGCGGATGGCTGCAGTGCTCTTTGGGGTGCTCTAGTCCTTTCCTTGAGTGTCGCTTCCTGGCTCCTGTGAGGATCCCTCAGCCTGCTGGCACAGATCCTTCATCCTACCAGTACAGACTTTCTAGCTTCTACTTGGGCCTTCCCAGTGCAGATTTTGGATACAGATATGCATTTGACATCATTGGGGACTGTAGAGCTTCGGTTGGACTCATGAAGCACACTGGGTGGGATCCAGACCCTCAGCTGGATTATTCGGGTCTCTAGTCTGAGGATAGATTTCTTGTACTCTTCTGCATCTGACTTTTTGGGTGACTATTATAAACTAATCCTGTAAATTATAAAATAATCTTACAAATTTGGGTGAATAGTAAATCTATTCCCTTGCAAATCCTTACTACAATATCCCACTAAACAGAAAATCCATGAGCCATAAAGAAAAAATCACAAATTTTAGAAATCCCAGAAGGAAAAGAATGAAGAAAAACTTAAATCTTTGGATTGACAGAGATCACCAAATAACAGGCTAGAACAATAAAAAAAAGGACACATTCTGTTGAAGTTCTTATATCCAGACATAAGACACTAAATCATATTTTTTAATAAGATTGCAAGGATTGATTCAACACCATGAAACTTCAATCGAGTATCAGTCTTTTATCTGCAATGCCCGACATTGGAAATTACTACAGCTGCATTTAGAGGACATTAGTGGTCCTAGGAGCCACCACACAGCTACAGAATGACAGAAAGAAGGGCTTTGGCAACACAGAGTTCAGGAAAAGACCCAACGTGTTCTCTTTCAGTGGGCACAGCTGCCCAGTGAAAAACAACTAACAAATTGAAATCAAAGCCAGGGCTGGGGATGTTGTTCCGTGGTCCAGCACTGATCTAGCAGGTGTAAGACTCTGGGTTCCATCCCAGCACTGCCTCCCCCCCACAAAAAAAGATAGCAAGAAATATAAAGTATAAAGAATAAGACCAGGCCTTGACTCTTTTACTATCTCCAGTTAAATCTAAGTGGACAAAGATAAGATGCCTGAGAATGACTAACTGGTAAGTGAGGGTGTTTCTCACATGCACTTCTAGTACAATTTACCAACTCCTTTCTGCTTGCTCCGTCTTCACAAAGGAAGCATTACATCATATGCTGGGCCTCTCCAGCTGCTTAGCTCTCCACAGAGATAACATTCCTCCTGCTTCCACTCCATGGTAAAACTTCCCTGTGGTCCCTGCCCCCCTTCTCTCATTCCTCTGCTGAAATTAATCTCCTTGCTACCAAAGCCAGTGCTTATTTGGCATTGCCTGTTGTTACCCCATCTATTCCCACCACTGGCCTGATTATTCTCCTTTGTGCTTTGCTATGAAGGATCATGGAACCCAGGCCTTTAGACCAGGCTACATCTCCAACCCTGTTCTTATTTTGATACAAGTTTTCTCTAAGCTGCTAAAATTGCCCTGGCTGGCTAGGCTTGAATTTGCAGTCTCCTGTCTCAGCCTCTTGTGCTGCTGGGATTACAGGCAGGGACAACTATGCCCAGCTGGTTTCCTCTTAAAATCCCTTCCAGCACAAGCATTTGCCTGGCAAGTGCAAGGTCCTGAGTTGGATTCTTGGTACCACCTGTGCCCCCTCCAAAACACCTTCTTCTCTTGCATTTCGTGACTCCTCACTCCCAGAAGTGCTCCCTTCTGGCTGCTTTGCATGTTCCTCTTCCTTTTTTAGTATCAACCAAAGTTCAGGTGCTGCCAAGGTGACTGAATTACTAGGTGGGGCTTTTAAGAGGTGACAGTCATGCAGGCCCCTCCCTCACGGATGGGATGTACATCTTAGTTATTTTATTCTCATTGCTGAGACAAAATACCTGATGCCCAAAATTAAGGAAGGAAAGATTTATTTAGCTTATGTGGAGGTTTCAGTCCATACTAGGCTGTTCCAAGGCAGAGTGGCACATGGCAGAGGAGACAGCAAAAGCAACAAGAGCAAAAAGAGAGGAGTGTGGAGAGAACATTATTTGAGTTCCTTGTATTGTATTCAGGCTACCCACCCTAGAGGGGTTGTAGCACTCACACTCATAATCCCAGTATTGGACCACTGAATTAATCACAAATTCTAGAAGCCTATCCCCACGACTGCCTGAGGCTTTGAGGGGATATTCAGACACAAACCATAACAAGATGCCCAGCAAGAGCTGGGGTGAGGGAGTTGGTCCCTTTTTGCCCTCCATCTCCTGCCTGTGAGTACATGGTGTTCTTCCCTCCAGTGAACTCAGCCTTCAAGTCGCCACTTTGGAAGCAGAGGCTGGATCCACCACCAACAGTGAACCTCCCAGCACTTTGATCATGGATTTCCCATCTTCCAGAACTCTGAGGAACAGATTTATGTTCCTTATAAATTTCTGGGTTTTGGCGTTGTGTTATAGCAACACAGAGGATGGACTGAAACACTAACTACTAGGGAAATGCAAATCAAAATTCAGATGAATTCTCTACCTTACACTCATTTGGATGGTTATGATTTCAAACCAAATCAAAAAGCAAGAAGTGCTGGTGAGGTTGTGGATAATTCAGCATTTTTATGTACCATTTGTAGTAATAATCAATGGTTTGGGCCATTATGAGAAGTATTATGGAGGTTCCTCAAAAAAAATTAAAAATAGAATTATCACATAACCAGCCATTCTATATCTGGGTAAACAGCCAAAAGAGTTGAAAATAGGATTACAGAGCTGGGTGTGGTGGTGCACTCCTGTAATCCCAGCACTCGGGAGGCTGAGGCAGGTGGGTCATTGCAAGTTCAAGACCAGCCTGGGCTACAAAGTGAACCCAAGGCCAGCTTGAACCACATGGTGAGACCCCGTCTCAAAAAGACAAAACAGAAAGAAAGAAAATAGGATTGCAAAGAGATATATGCCCATGTTTGTCACAGCCTTATTCACAATAGGTAAGCTGTAGAAGCAAGCTAAATGTCCATCCACAGATGAATGGGGAAAAAGAAAACATGATATTTACATATCACAGAATATGAATCGGCCTTTAAAAAAGGAAATCCTGTCATATGCTGCAGCATAGGTGAACCTTGAGAACCATTTGTTGAGTGAAATAAACCAGTCTTAAAAAGGTAAATACTATGTGATTCTGTGTGTAAAATATTTTAAAGTAAGTAAACCCTTAACAAAAATTCAAGAAGCTGTGGGAATTAGGGAAAGAGAAGTTGTTGAATGGCTGCAGAGTTTCAGTTTTGCAAGATGAAAGAGTTCGAAAAATCTGTTCCACTGAGATAAATGTGCATATTGTTAACTCTACTGCGCTGTTCAGTTAAAAAGGCACAATAGTACATTTTATGCAATGTATTTTGACCATATTAAAATTAAATGTAGTCAGGGCTTGCAAGGAAAAGCAATTAATACAGGACACATAACTTACAGGATTATTTTATAATATTCATCCCAAGAGTCAAATACAAAAGAGTATGGGAGATCCCTTGATGCACTGAAGACCCAAAGAATCCAGCTGAGGGCCTGGCTCACATGGCAATGTCCTCCACAAGTCCAACTGGGTACCTACAGCCCATGACAATATCTCATGTAAGTCTGTATCCGGGATCTGCGCTGGGAAGGCCCAAAGGTCAGCAGTGGAAGTTAGGAACTCTGTGCCAGCGGGATAAAGGATCTGGGCCAGTAGGCTGAGGGATCTGCCCTGGAGCCAGGAAGCAACACTCAAAGAAAGGACCAGAGCTCCCCTAAAGAGAACCACAGCCATCCTCAGTGACAGTAAGGTCCCGAGCCCTTCGGATGATGATACCAACTGCGTTTATTATCAGGAAAACCAGCACAACAAACTTCTCCAGGAAAATCAACAACACTGCCTATTCCCCTCCAGTCCTCCTTTTTATGCTGTCGGCAACAATCCTCAGGTGGGCCCTGCACACCCAGCACCACATCATTCAGTTCAGCTGGGTGTTACAAGTTGATTACCTGTTGCTAACCCACCATGATAAATATAATCCACCTCAAGGAACAAAGGCAGTTATGTAATGTATAATTCTATTTATGTGACATCCTCAAGAAAGGCAGAAAACATAAGTGGTCACCAGAGGTTTATTGAGGGGAAGAAAAATATAAAAGAGTGTCTTTTGTCAAGTGGAACTCTGAACATGGCAGTGGTTCTATCAGTCTAGCCATAGTTATTACTCCCATCCTCTGTCCAATGTGGGGTTTTTTTTTTTGGTTTTGTTTTATTTGTTTATGTTTTGAGACAAGGTTCCACTGTATAGTCCAGGCTGGCCCTGAACTCACTATGTAGCCCAGGCTAACCTCAAAATCACAGTGATTCTCCTGCCTCAGCCTCTCCAGTGCTGGGATTATAGGCATGTGCCACCATGCCTGTAATTTTTAGAATAAAAGTTAAATACAAAAATACATGAATTTGTGCATATAATTTTATAACTAGCATAAAAGTGTTAATGATTCTGTGTCATATTGTCAGCAGTTTATATGTCTCCTTGTGAGAGAACTCATAGAGTATTTTAAGAGAACTCTAAAATAATGAGCACTTTGGGGCTGGGGATATAGCTCAGTGGCGTACGCACCTGCCTGGGAAGCACAAGGTCCCAGAGCTTGATTGCCAGAACCCCAAAAAAGAAAAAAAAAAATATATATATATATATAGTGACCACTTTGGCTTCTTTTGGATCAACACATTGTTTTCCATGGTCTCTTTCAACATTACTCTTTTTTACTCTTTTTTTTCCTTTTAATAACTTCACTTGAAATGATTCTCACACCAGTCTAAGCTACATAGTGAGTTTAAGGTCAGCCTGAGTTACAGAGCAAGACCCTGTCTCAAAAAAAAAAAAATTATCATGCCAAACTATCACTTTATACTTTTCTAATTAATGAAAAAAAGCATTTATCTTTTTTTTTTTTTTTTTTTTTTTTGGTACCGGGGATCAAACTCACGACCTTGCACTTGCCAGACAGGTGCTTAAGCCACTGAGCTAAATCCCGGCCCATATCATTTTTACTATTTACCTCTTCTAGTATTTTTCCTCATATCATGTTTTACACCTCCCAGCTTGAAGTCACTTAAATATGTAATTAAAAGGCTTTTTAAAATCTGTCTTCCAGATTATTTATGAAGATGCTAAACAAAACTGGGTTTGACCTAAAACCCCACCAGGTTTGCTAATCTAAACCAAGATCATTCACCCACACACTGCTTCATTTTAGACTATCTGTTGTTTACAGTCCTATCTAGATCCATTTTGTGGTATCAATAACCAAGGGCATTCATTTCCACTTCTCTAATGCACATGTTGCTAAATGCTTACTGGAAAGTCCAGGTGTTTTGTATCTCTTGTCTACTCATTTGATAATTGTACAAAAAACCTGATCTCACATCCTCTTAACGGCCACCTACATGGAGTTAATCCATTAGAACTGGTTTGTTCTTGAGCGTTAGATAACACGTCAGTGAATAAACAGAAGAAATGAGCAATAAAAACAGATTCCTTACACAGATAAGTGGCTCTGTAGCAACAACATGGAAGGGAAGAGAAGAAAGGAGTGAAGCAGGGTAGTTTCTTGTTATGAAAGATAATGGATACATGGCTCACAGTCACTGTTTGAATTAAGCAACGCCTATGATGAAAAGTCAGAATGAGTTCTGTGATAGGTTTCACATTGTGCTACTTAGATGCAGAGACAAAGGAACCACAGAAAAGTAGAATCAAAGCTGAGGTTTAAAGAGATAATTTGAAATGTTAAGGCTTTGAGCAAGATTTATATAATGATCAAAGAAAATAGTGGGGACAAAAGCATTTAGACACTTTCAAACCACACAAAATGGTATTCTTGATAAAATGGAGGAAATAATGAGAGAAAGAGCTAAAGAAGAAGATACTTTAACAGCAGAAATTTAAAATCTCTTTAATCTGTCGAGTGTCTAAGTCTGCACCAACAGGTGAACACAAAATATTGTCATAGGTATTTTTGATTTTTTTAAAAAAGGAAGAAATGAAAACAACACAGCACCATGTTTCTAGGTGTGAAATACTAATGGCACAGTTTATGTGAGGAGAGTGGTAGACCAATGGTGATTAAAAAATATCCCACATAAGTACTGAGCTACACTGTTCTGATTCTGTCATTCCTCTGCTTAAAATTTGCATGTGACTCTAACTGACTTGCCTTCAAAGCACTTTACCAAGTGAGCTCACACTTGTAACACCACGTCATCCATGCCTAATAACTACGCTACTCATTAGTGCCACCCAAGATTCCCAATGGAGAACTAATGTTACAAAATATCTAATACCTAGCACACAGCAAGTGCTTCACAAATGCTAATTCCCTTACTTTCCAATTTCCCTTCTCAGGAGCCCTATTATTCTGCACACATCAAACAGACTATGCTTAGAATATGCTCATAACAGTTATGAGTATACAATATTTTCATATTAATTCTCTGAAATATATTTTTGCTCCTTATTTTGAATTTGGCAAACTCCAACTGATCATAGGGGACCAGCATTAATATCAGTCTTTTCCTCCTGTGAGGAAAAAATGATCACTACTTCCTCCCCCACAGCCCTCTTGACCCTAGGGGCAGAATTTTATCCCATTGTTTTTTTCCTCTCCTGGAGTCTTCAAGTTCACTGAGGGCGGCAAATATGTCTGGTTATTCTCTGAATATCCAGAGTTTAGCACAGTTGATTGTTCCTCCTGTCAGGAAGCACTGATCAAGCTACTATTATGTGCTAAGCAAGATGACACAAAGTGAAGAAAAATGCTGTCAAAGAACCCCAGTTTCTTGTGAGGGCGCACATAAATAAATATGACTTTAGAGGGACATCTTGGGGCCTGTAATTACTTCTTGATGCTATTCTGGATTGTTTGAGTGTGTCTAATGAGGATTTTGTAAGACAAAAAAATTGATGTACCATTTTCACTTGGAAAAAAATTGTAAGTATGATGGTAAATCCTATATAAGAAATAATTGGGAGCATCTTAGAATCCCAGGGAGGGTCCAAAAAGGAATTAGGATTAGGTGAGTGGATTCTGGTCCCTGCTGCCTGACACTAACGAGTAGTGAAGATTTAGCCAAGGTATTTAATATTATGGATACCAGTTTCCTTATTTGTAAAATATTAGGGTTGATTTAAGATGCTACCCAAGGAATGCCTCAGGTTGGAAAGACAGGAATATTGAACAGCCAGGTCCCCGTCTACCCAAACCTGCTTTATAACCACAGATGTTTTGCTTTTATTATGTTTATGTTGTGTTTCTACTTACAGCCTTGTGAAATTTCCAAAGCTAGAAATGTTTGAACCCTCATGTCAATATTGGTCTTAAGATTCTGTGAGTCTACAGGCCAAAAACTTGTGCTCTTCTGTACGGCTCCTGTATATGGAAGGAAAGAGAGCAATGTTTGTCTCCAGTGAGCGGTGCTGCTATATGAATGCATGTGTCCCTCCAAAATTCACATGTTGGCACTTAAATCCCTAAGGTATAGTATTTAGAGGTAGACCCTTTGGGAAAGTATTTAAGTCACAAGGGCACGGCTTCACGAATAGAAATGATGCCTTCACAAAAGTTGAAGGGAGTCCTCTGTATCCTTTTCCTCTGCTACCTGAAGACACACAAGAAGGCACCGTATGAGAATCAGGCCCTCACCAGACCCTGAACATGCCTTGATCTTGGACCTTCCAAATCTGCATGAATAAATTCCTATTAAGTATAAATTATCATAGTGTAATATTTTGTTATAGTAGCAGAGAGTGACCAAAACAATGGGAAAAGTCAGAAAGACTTAGAGACATAGCAGCACAGTCCCACTTCCCTAGAGAACTGGAGCACGAATCAAGACATAAAGGACCCTCCTGTCCCAGTGGTAATTAATGCCCAGTGTTCACCAACTCTGAGACTGGTCTTCATGTGGATTTCCATTGTTCCCAGTCCTGGTGACACCATCTTGCTCACAACACAGCTTCTTGCTGTAGCTTCCTCTTTATTTTTACACTCTGGGCATCTCAAGCAAAATTCCCAGGGAGAGATACCTGACTGATTCAGTATAAAGGTCCTGATTGGTTGGTGTATGAAGGGTCTTGATTGGCTGGTGTTTTGCAGTTTCTAGGCTCTAATCCACTGTAGTCAAGGCAACAGGATCAGATGGCACAGTGTATGGCATCTCATGCATAATGAGCAGCTATAGTTGCTTTATCCCAAGAAGTCTGCAATCGAGTGAGGTACCTAAAATTTGATAACCTGCCTAGTGCACTTGTATAACTCGCTTTCACCCAACAACTGTCATATTACCTAGGGTCCCAGGATTTCAGTTGTTCAGTGTAGACTGGAAGAGATATCTTGTTTGATTAAAGAGAAAGCTATGTGTTGCAATATCCTGAAGATACTGAATCTATAGATTGACTCTGGTAAAGATGATAACAATATAAGGTATTAAGAATAAAGTATCAAAATAAAATACTGAATCTATAGATTGACTCTGGTAAAGATGATAACAATATAAGGTATTAAGAACAAAGTATCAAAATAAAATTATCTGTCTGCCTCTGTACAATAAAAGAGGGCACCTGATTCTAAATCCCAGCCTTTGAAAGTGATTTACAGCATTCATATTAAGTGTAAACCCTTGCTTAAGCCTATAACATCTGGAAGGGTGTGAAGTTAATGCTCCATACCAGAAACAAAATATTATTATGTAACCAGATCACAAATACACAGGCCAATTAAGTCCTCAAACAGGTGTTTGCTCCTCACATCCAGCCCCCTCCCAAGACATAGAGGCCACATCAGAGGAGTGTCTGGTAAGCTTGTCTGTCTGTGTTTATTTCCTGAATGTTTTACCCTACCTCTTCCTTTTTGGCTCACCCCATCTTTACTGATTGCTCTGCTTTTCTCCTCAGTAAGGCTAAGGGGGAGAGGCTGTCCTTCAGGAGAGGACATCAGTGCTTTGGGGACCCTCCAGAGCAACCCTCCTCTCATGGATATCAATCCCCTTTACACTCCACTACCCCTAAAAATACCCTCCTGGGATGGAGAGAGAGAAGAGAAAGGGAAAAAAAGAAGAAGTAATGCCTGCCTTGATCTTGGTGAAAATGAACGGAGAATAGAATCTGCGAGCCGCTGGCATTGCATTCCTGCCTTTCACATTAAATTGGCTTCCTAGTCCCTCATGCACCTGTAATTTCCATTAAAGTTGACTCAGTCCCAAATGGGAAAGGATAAATAGATTACATTATGTGAGCTTTATATCCAGGAATGACACAGGAGCTTCTGCAAAGGAATTTGGAATTTTGGGAGGTTTAATAAAACAAATCCAGTTGGGAAATTGCTATAGTTTTATGTATGTTGGTATAAATTTTAGTCAAAGTGCCTGCATTTGGTGAATTTTGTATTTAATGAAATTTGGGTTATAGTAAGCTATAAAATCCATTTATATTTTTTATTTTGTTAAAGAGAATAAAGCCAAACAAAATAAAACAGAATAAAGCCAATCAAAACAAAACAATGGAAGCAATGCAGAATTTCAAAACAAGATAATAGAAAATCAACAATGGTTATGGTAATGTATCTTATTTTCTTCAAAAATCTGCCCATGCCATCAGACATAATAAAATCAAACAAACAGACAGAATAAAATCAAACGAAACAAAACAACGAGGATGATACAGGTCTTCAAAACAAGATAGTAGGAAATTAATAATGGCTACCACAATGCCTCCTGTTATCTTCAGAATAGCTATTTGAATTGTTAGACATAAACATGTAAAACGAACCAAATACAAGAACTAAAAGTTGCTTGTTTGCTTCAGTTGTTATCTTCTCAGAAATTTCAGGACATGTGACTTCTAATTTCTACTATGTCTGTGTCTCCTGAACTTGTTCTGTGTGGGCTGAGCTCTGAGGTTGTATTTTGAGCCTTCATCTTGACATTTTCCTGTGTTCCTCTGAATCAGCCCATTGCTGCCTCCCGGGTGCTTCCTGCACTGGCTGCCACTTCCTCGGTGCAGTGGATTGGACTCAGCACCTGGGGTCTCCGATCCGAGGGTCCTGGCGTGGTGGAGAGATGTGAGGCAGCGGTTCACCAATGCTCCTACCCCTGCAATGGCAGCAGGGCCTCTCAGTGTAACTTCTTCCCTGGGCTAGCACGGGGCTCGCCATTCATTTACATTTTAAAAGGAAATAAATTCACATGAAGCTAAGTAGGAAAGGTGCAATACTAAAATTTATCATATTTTCCAAATCTATTGCTCAATAAAAAAGTAACATAATGATGTTGATTTTAATTTTCAACTAAAAAAATTTAGAAATCAAGATAGTTAATATGGCAAAGGTAACTTTACTATAGAAGATGTGAATTCAAAATGTACATGATCAGTGTGTTATCATGTCATGTTCCTCATCTCACCACAATGTGACACTGATTTCTAGGTGCTTAGTGACAGGCACTGTGCTAGTGAAAGGCCCACAACATAAGGAATTTTTGCTTTCTGCTTATACCTACCATTTGACAGTAATGATGTTCTGTGTAAAGAACTCAGACTGTCTCCTGATTTCCTTGTAGAACAAGAAGGTAGGTTATGTTGTAAAGACAGTGATAATAGATATGCCTTGAAATGTCTTGCAAGTCTATAGGGGTCTCACTGAATGTATGCCAAAGAGTGATTCTTAATGTTGTGATTTTAGTCCATTTTAGAAAACCAAACCTCTGGTATTGTTTTGTATACTTTTCATGTTAATAGATAATGTTCTGTTTAGTAAGATTCTCAATTGTCACATCATAGGTAAAAGACAATCAGATGCTTGAATGAAGACAACCTGCAAAACTGAAAGCTTTTCTTATACTGGATACTCCTATTCAAATTCTCTCAATGAAGTTTGTTTCCTCCAGAAAAAAAAAAATATGCATGAGACCAAAGTCATTTTTACTGAAATAGTCCCTCCTGATATAGTCATGAAGGCTTTTAATGTGAAACTTGACGTGTACTAATTAGACTTAATATGATTGCACTGTTACCTTTATTATTAACACCTTTGACCACAAATCCAATCCAAGTTTCTTATTATTCTCATCACGATGGCATGTCAATTCCAACCCTGAGGTGTCTTTATTTCTCCCACTAATGTTACCTCTCCCAGCCTCTCTCACTTAGATGACTAGCAGGGCTTTCTGAGCCTCACGCTGTCCTCCTGCACAGGCCCCAGCCATGAATGGAGGACCCTCTGCCCAGAATCCTCTTCCCCTCCCGCTTTACCTAAGTAACTTCAGGCACTATCAGGTCCCAATCCAAGGGCCAGTTCCTCCAAGAAGCCTGCCCTGACCTCCTTTCCTACCCATATCAAAGGTCCCTCCTGTTTCTTCTGGCAGTACTAGCGATAGAACCCAGGGCACCACACATCCAGGCAAATCCTCTGGACTTAGCCCTGTGAGACTGTCCCCCCTTGCTTTTGTCACAGTCACAATGTTTCTTGGTTTGGCAATTATTTGATTAGTCTCTCTTTTCTACTTGACTAGAAGATGACCAAGGAGAGGCATCATATCTGTTTTTTCTCCCTCTAGGATCTAGAGGGGTACCTGGCACATAATTGGTACCCAGTAAGTATATGATATATGAGTAATATGTGGAAATAGCCAGCAGATACATATGTACACTTAGTATATGGATCAAAATGTATATGCAAATTTATTTCTATGACGTGAACACAGTTATTTTTACAAGAGAAAACAATTACAAAACTCAATCTGAATTATAATGATGTTGGGGTGATAAACTATTCAAAGGATTGTTTCAGGAAAACGTTTACTTTTTCATGTTATCGGTGACTATTAAATGGTTAAACTGTGTGTCAACCTCAAACCCCTGTAATATCCTTTCTACTGTCCAAAGCTAAAGAATTTATTGGCCCATGATTTTGTTTTGCTTGGTATTTGCAGTTCTGGGGTGGGACCTCAAACTTGCTAGGCAAGTACCCTACCACAGAGCTACACCTGCAGCCCCAGGCATATGATTTTTAAATTTCAAATGACTCCAAGTGTTAGCTTTGATTCTTATAGACTTTTTAAAAATAAACAAAATATGGCAAAAATAAATAGATAAAAACCCTGCAAAGTGGCAAGTGTCAATAATGGTAACTATAGAAGAAGAAATAGCAAGAATTTAGGAAAATGGGAGCATTGTGCTGTACTTTAAGATGCCTGAGAGGTTTCTCATAGTTTATATTTCTACCTCAATAAACATTGCTGTTTATGAATATGTTCTCCTTGACTAGACCTCATGCAGGTTTAAGTATGACAAAGAGTTGGGTAGTTAACTTTAATGGCCGGAAACATTTGATTCTAAGTATATAATCCTTAGTGCATTTGGGAAAGTAATCATGTGTAAACAGTCTGGAAGCAAAAACTCCATGACAACACTGAACAGAAATGGAATTAACTCCTTAATTCTCTGACGGTTTCCCCCACTTGGTGTCCTATGCAGCTTCTAATGGCTTGACTATTTAAATAGAAGTATTTTGCCTGGGTCAGATATTAGAAAGTAGATACTTTGGTGGTGGGAGAAAATACTTTTAAATCTCAACAACAATTTATAAGTGCTTTTTGCTTCCTGATTACAGCTTATCCATATAATATGCTGGACATAGAGTGGACATTTAATGTTTGTTGACTGATGAAATGTATATGAAAGTTTAAGTTCAAAAGCTTAATATATAAAACACAAATCTTTCATTTTTGAAAATTATTAATTCAGCTACCTCCAAGACATGCGTTAGAGACAACTGATGCCTTTCATTTGAAGAAATTCTTTTCAGTAGGTTTTTAGTTTCAGTAGGTTTGAATGGATCAGAATGAACATACAGTTACTTGTGGTTTTTAATATTAAGGTTATTCAAGACTTTAAATTTAACTTACAGGTATTATTTAATTTATAAATTGAATACTCCCATGATAAGACAAAAACAATGGCTCTCATTTCTTTGATTTCTATGCAACCATTTATTTTTATGCAACCATTTATTTATTTTTAAAATAGCAAATGTGCAAAGAATGATGTAATTCACACACACACACACACACACACACACTTAAGAAGTAAAGTATGTAAGTACTTTTGACAACATCTTAACTTCTTCCAAAGTGAATCTTCCACCCTTGCCACTTTTTTAAAAGATAACTTATATACATTTATGGCTTTATACAGTTATAGCAAAGGTTGTTTTTCTACCTGTAAGTACATCAGCATCATCAAGCCCACGCCTGCCACTTTCACTAATCATTCTGAATTACACTTTATAAACATATACATAGTATACATTCATACCTTTACATGAATAAACAATATTATCTGTTACCGATTACTTAATAGATGCTGGTATCAAGTTTAGGATCTTTTCACTTTGTCTTTCTATTCTTTTTTAAAACATAAAAACATTTACTAGACGATTTTTTATACACTTTTATGTAGTCAAATTTGTCTTTCCCTTCATAGTTGGTACTCTTTGTGTTTTATTTTTCAAATCTCTCTATGTAAATATCACAGAGATATTCTCTTACATGTTACAATGCTGCTCCCATTTCTATCTTTAATTTCTGTGGGGGTTAACTTATGTGTCAACTGAACTCTGCCAGAGAGCACCCAGGTAGTGGGTAAAAAATGATTCTACTGTTTCTGTGAGGGTGAGTGATTTCAGATGAGAGTGACAGTTAAATTAATGAATTTAAGCAAAGCAAACTGTCACACTTAACTGTGGATGGGCCTCATCTGATCAGTTGAATAAAACAAAATAGAACCAGAAGACCAACCTTTCCTGAGTAAGAGAAAATTGATTGTTCAGCTCATGGTCTTTAGGCTTCTGTGCTCTCTTGCACTACCAGCACATGGAACTGGCCTCTGTAATGATGAGAACCAAGTCCTTAAAATGAGAGAGAGAGAGAGAGAGAGAGAGAGAGAGAGAGAGAGAGAAAGAGAGAGAGAGAGAGAGAGAGAGGATTTGAGGGAGATTGGTTCCAGGATATTCTCTGGATACCCAAGTTCTTTATATAAAAAGACACCACATTTGCATACACCTTATGCATAGCCTCTGTATGTTAGTTTAAATCGTCTGTGGATTACTATAATACCAAATTCCATGTAACTAGGTATTATATTCTTTAGATAATTATGACAAGGAAAATCTCTGTCCAAGTTCAGTAGCAGGGTGACATGTGTATATATCCTATGGGTCTGTTTCCCTGGGGAACTCTAGTAGAGTAACTCTGGGAATAACTCTGTAGGGAAGGATTCAGTGTTGCATTTGGTGAAATGGAGAATCAAAGTGCAGTCACTGCTAATTACACAGCCCTTCCTCTACCCACTTAAGCTGCAGTATTGCTTCTGTTGTAATCAGTCACACACATGCACAAGGTCTTAATTATCATAGCTTTTAAATGAGTCTTGAACAAGATCTCAATTCTTCTTTTCTTCTGGCTATTCAGAACCCTTTACTTTTCTTTCATATACATCTTTTAATCACCTTATGAAACCCGTAAGTCTTACTATAATTTCATTGTATTTTATTAATTTGAGATGAGATGGCTTATATATGTTATTGTTGTTGCTTAGGCTAAAAAAATTCTTACACATATATGTTTGTCAGCTTTTGTTGCTATGAAAAAATATGAGAGAGAGACACACTTACTTTCTCTAGCTAGGCCCCACCTCATGCAGTTTTTACCACTTCCCAATAGTCCACTCAATGAAACCCATCAATGAATTAACCCACTTAAGTGATCAGAGCCCTCATGATCACTTTCCAGCTGCCCTCTCAACACTGGATGGAGGACCATGCCTTCCACACAAGCCCCACTGAGTGATATTTCATAGCCAAACCATAATAATACATACTTTTAACATTTAGTCATAAGTATTTTTATTTGCCTTTAGTTCCAAGTTTTCATTGGTTGCTAGTGTACAGCAGTGCCACTGGTTTCTTAAAAATAGCTTTTGAGCTAAGTGACTTTACTGATACTGAGTGACATGACCTTACTGAATCACTGATTACTGTCTGTTAATTTGCCTATTGCTGTCTCTTGGATTTTCTTTGCAAACATCTCTGACTAACGCCAGGGGTTAGTTTGTTTTGTTTCCAATCTTTATACATTTTTGTAAAGGTGTTCTTAAATGGTTTATCATTAAGTATGATGCTTGCTTTAGGCTTTTTCAACATCTTCTATTGAGTTAAGAATGTTTCTTTTTTTTCTATACTAATTCATTAAGTAATTTTAAGGCTGTCATTTTATAAATGGCTTCTTCCTGCACTTATGGAAACAATATGTTTTTTCTCTTTTAGTCTGTTAATATGTACAATAATGCATGTTATCTTTCTGTATCATTTGTTTTGTTTTTACAGTGAGCAATATCATCCAACAAGAAGAGTATGCAAACTTTAATGTAAGATTTAAAGAATTACTATAAAATAGACACCTGTGCAAGCCCAGCCAAGTGAGAAGCAAAACAGATCTTGAGTCAAGAAGTTCCCTGTGAGCTTTTGATGCATCATCACCACTGCCAAGTCCTTCAGAAGCAACATGACCCTGGTGAACATAAGCAGCAGCTGCCTGCATCATTTTAGTTTACTGCCTTTGCATGGATCTATAAAGAGGTAGTTTTGCCTACTTTGGTTCATTTTATCATTCATGACTTTTACATAAGGCATTGGTTTGAAAGACATTTTCTTCCAGCCAGGCATGGTGGCACACACCTGTAACCCCAGCATTTAGGATGCTGAGGTAGGAGGATCATTCTGAATTCAGAGTCAGCCTGAGCAACATAGTGAAGTTTAAGGCCAGTCTGAACTGCATGGAGGGACCCTGTATGGAAAGAAAGAAAGAGAGAGAGAGAAGAGAAGAGAAGAGAAGAGAAGAGAAGAGAAGAGAAGAGAAGAGAAGAAAAAAAGAAAAAGAAAAGAAAAGAAAAAAGAAAAGAGGAGAGGAGAGGAGAGGAAAGGACAGGACATTTTCTTCCAATACTGTTTGCTAGATTTCTTTAAAAAATCATTGATGTGTGGCTGGGGATTTAGCTCATCGGCATAAGTGCCTGCCTTGCAAGTGCATGGTGGTGAGTTCAATCCCTGCTACAGATGATTAAAAGAAAAAAACCTTGATGCATGCTAAATTTTATCACTTTCTCACCCAAAGTAACATTTCAACACTGCTGTAGTATTTTATTTGTTAAAGTGAGTCACTCAAAGGAGCTGGAGGTTTAGCTCAGCAGTGTTAGCTCCTGCCTGGCAACAGCAAGGTTGTGAGTTTGATCCGGGTAGAAAAAAAAAAGTCACTAGGCACAAAGCACACTCAAGCAAGGAAGGCTACGCAGGGCATGGATAGCAAGAGACAGGGACCACTAAAAGCCATACTAGAGGCTACCTGCCACACCTACCAAAAATAATACACAGTGGTGAAGTTCAAACTGGCTTATGTTGGTTTTTAACAGGTAAAAGTTATAGTACTGGGAGTATGGCTTAGTGGTAGAGCATGTGTTTAGCATGCACAAGGCTCTAGGTTCAAGCCCAAGTACCACAAAATTAATAATTAATTACAATAGACTGCATCTAGAGAAGGTTTCTATGAACTATACATTGTTCCAGGTGCTTCATTTGCATCATCACATTTAATCCTTACAGCAAAATTATGAAGTAGATTTTAGGGAAGCTGGATGGTTACTGGGGATTAAACCCAGAAAGGGCTGCACTCTATATCCACAGCTGTTTTTAAAAATAGTGTTGTTGTTTTGGACACAAGGTCTCACAATTGTCCAGGCCTCTTACCTCAGCCTCCTGAGTAGCTAGGTTTACAGTTATGAGCCACCACTCCCAGCTACAGTAGATAATATTTTATTCCTCTTTTCTTGGTTCTCTTTAGTGGTTAAAGTAGTAATGTTTTTTTCTTTTCTTTTTCCTGAGTAATTGAACCCAGGGCCTCAAGCATATTAAGCCGAGTACTCACCACTCAGCTCTACCCCAGGCCAATAATAATTTGATAGCTATGTAATGTTATTTTTATTACTGTATTGTTTAAATGTTGTATAACTCAACTTCACATATTTTTTCAATAATTAATAACCCACTGCTGAGCATTTCTGTGCATAACACTGGCTGCTGTCATTGAGCTATAATTTTTGAATAAATTCCCTGGGGACAGATTATGGAGTAATTAGAACTATTGTTAATTATTACCTTATTATGTTTTTTTCAAAAGTCTGTATCATTTTACAATGCAAAAAATAATTTTAAGAAATACGTTAGTGCAAAAAAGATTCGATTTCCCTTCATAAGTATTTATATAATCTCACATATGTACTTGTACCCATTATTGGTACTCTCAAAGGTGGGCATTTTAACTTTTGTATAACTACTACCTGCTTTTCTTATGTTAAATAACCGTTTTGCTTTCATTTAACTTTTCAGATTGTAGCACCCAAGATAGTAGACTACATTTACACATTTTCTCTGTTTTTGGTAATTATGAACTGCTTATATATGAGTTGAAAACCAAAAAGAATTCACTTGGTATTTCCATGTGCAGCATTATTGCACTGATTTGAATGAACAATTCATAATGACGTAATGTCAGCTATTTGAAAGGTTTCTGGGAATCATAGAATAAAAACTTCCAACGCCTGTTAAGGATTTTCATACTTCCAAAAATTGTTTTGATGAAACTTCTTTATTGACTATGTTTAAAGTATTTAAAGGTAAAATAACATAGGATGGTTTTAAAACTATCATTCAGAAAGTGAAGCCGAAGGACAAAAGAGTTTCATTTCCCATGAATACCCATTTTAAAAGACAGATCCTAATTCTTTTGAGTACATAATGCAAATAACATACAGTGGATATAAAATGTAATTGATTGTTTACAGGAAAACAAATCAAGAAGCTGGCGACAGAAAAAGAGAGAAAGCGAGAAAGAAATTCTGGCATAAGAATGATGAAGAGAGATGACGATTTGTTAAGGAAATCAAAGACCCTTCATTTAAATTATTCTATTATCCTCCTAGTTGCGGAACCTAGAAATGTAAATAACATATCAGAGTAAGAAGCTCCCACAGATTCACAAGCTCACAGTATAATTTTTTTAAATAATTAAATGTGCTTCTTTCTCACTTGCAGTATAAAACAAAAAGTGAAAGCTGAAGGAATACTCTTTCAGAGTAGAAAATGTTCCTAAGCTTTCATTTCCTATTCTGGCTAAGAAAACAATCCCTTCACAGTCCGATTTCTCTATGAAGGCTGACTCATGTTTTGTAGAAATATGGAGCAGATATACCTGACACTATCCTGTATTTATTGGGATGAGCATATAACTTTTTTTTCTTTTCTGTTTGGAGACAGGGTCTTACAGCGTAGCCCAGCCTGGCCTTGAACTCAAGCAAACCTTCTACTTCTGCCTTTATGAGTTCTGGGATTACAGGTATGCACCACCGCACCCACCTTGATTTTTTTCTTCAATGTGGTAGAATTCATCAGTCGATTTTTCTGATGTCAAAGCAGCTTTTCATCTTTGGATTCACCCAGATTGGTCATTGTCTACATGTATTAGTTGTATATTGCTCCATTACAACATATCTTCAAATATAATGGTTTAAATTATAAATATTTTTAATCTCACACTATTTTGTGGGTCAGGAGTCCAGGAGTTGCTAAGAGTGACTCTAGATCATGAGAATCTCATAGAAAGTTCTAGTCAAGATGTTGGCCAAGGCAGCAGTTTCTTTTAGAGTTACCTGAGCTAGAGGGTCCACTGCCAAATTCATTGTGTAGGCATAGACAGGAAGCTCAGGTCCCCATGTGGTCCTCCCTTTAAGGGTGCTCGTGACAGGGCAGCTGGCTCCCTCCAAAGTACGTGATCTGAGCAAAAAATAAGAAATTCTAGACACTACCATGTCTTTAGTAATGGAATCTAGAAGACACTATGTATTCAATAGCATAACATAACATCATGTCATGTCTAGTTTTTTCTGTTGGTCACAAACACGAATCCTGAAACAGTGTGAGAGGGAACAGCCCCAGGTGGGGATCTCAGGAGACCATCTTGGGGGCTGGTCCCCACAGTTACATTGTTTCATACTTCTTACATTCTGTACTGTTGGATTCAATTTGCTGCTATACTGTTAACATTTTTGTATGTATCTATCTATATTTTTTTTTATACTGGAGATCAAACTCATGACCTTGTGCTTACTAGGTAAGTGCTTGAGACACTGAACTAAATCCCCAGCTGTAGCTATATTCTTGAGTGACATTAATGTATAGCTTTTTCTTGTTAACAGGTTTGTACTAATCTCCTAAAGAGAGACTAGTAATATCCTTTTTTTCTATTCTATGAAAGTTTGTATATAATATGAAAATAGATCAGAATTATGAGTTCTTTGGCTGTTAGAATTTAGTGTGAAGCCATCTAAATATAAAATTGTCCTTAATTCAATTTCTTCAATGTATTGAAAAATCGTTTGGTTTTAGAATCATTCCACTTTTTCTTTCTTGAGATAATTCATATAAATTGTACTTTGTTTTTTTTATAAATTGTACTTTGAAATACAGATTTAATCTACATTTTAAAGTTCAGTGACATGAAACTGTTTTAATGACTTTTTATTATTTGTTTCATGTTTTGAGCTTTTATGGTAATGTCTTCTTTTCCTTCTCTGATACTTACTTGTGTAGTCACTCTTCTTTTTATTTTTCTTCCTAGAAATTTATTAATTTTATTAGGGTTTGAAGGAATCAATCTTCAGCTTTACTAATTCTCTGTATTATGTTTGTTTTCTATTTCACTGGCTTATTTTTTATCATGTCCTTCTTTCTATTTTCTTTATTTGGCTGTTCTTTTTACTTTCTATGTTCTCAGCTTACTAATTTAATCTTTTTAAATTTTTTTATTTTAAAGATAGTAAAATCCAACAAAACAAAACAGAGCAAAGCCAATCAAAACAAAGTACCAAGATTGGTACAGAACTTCAAATCAGGATACTAGGAAAACAATAGATACCATAGTATATCTTGTTATCTTCACAATAGTTGTCCATTCAATCAGGTATAGCAAAATCAAACCAAAAGCAAAACAGAGTTTTGAATAAAGCAAAACAGTCAGAACAAAGCAAAACAGTGAGAACAATATTGGATTTCAAAGACAAGATAGAAGTAAATCTCCTCTATTTGCTATATTGCATACTGTCATCTTCCCAAGAGACGATCAGACCACTGTCCCCAGGCCTGCAAAATCAACCAAACAATAAAAGCATTTAGCTGCTTTATGTACCTTAGTTGCTATCACCTCAGTCTGTCAGCAGGTTGCTTAGGGGGTGCGGGTTACGCCAGGAGGCTCATGGGAGGCACTGACTTTTCTCTTCCCCAGAAGCTGCAGAGCTTGCACGGCTTACCGGAAGGGCTGGCTGGTTGGCTTTTTGTTGGATCCTCCCAGTCCCAGCATGGTTGGTTCTTGGGAGGTGCTGACTTTTCTCTCAGCTTACTAATTTTAAACCTTTTTCTAGTGACACATATAAGACCATAATGTTTCTTTAAGTGTGTCTTTAGCTGAACCTCTTGTTTTGAGCGAGTGGTTCTAATATTATTCAGTTCAAACTATTTTTAATTACACAATAGTTTCTTTTTTGAATGATGATTACTTTAGCATATATGTAGTTAGTTTCATGCATATGAAGGCTTTATTTGTGTCATTTGATATTATTGATTTCTACCTTATTGTATTACATTAGGAAAACGTGCTTGTTTTTATTCCAATCCTGAAACATTTGTTGAGGTTTTCTTTGAGATCCAGTATATGGCCAATGTTGATGAATATGCTTGGTCACAAAATGGTATTCAATACATGCTTATTAGGTACATTATTCAAAATATACTCATTAGATCAAGTTTATTAATTATTATGAATCTGGTCATTTATTATGAATTATGGTCATGAATTCGGAAGAATTTTTTCCATTTTCTGCACTAATCACTGAGTGGTTGTGTTAAAATATCACATTATGACTGTAGATTTTTTTCTAGTTCTCTTCATCTTTCAATTTTTACGTCTAAGTTATTAGTTAATTAGGCACTGTAATTTTAAAATTGCTAACTCCTACCAGTTGAAACAAACTTTTCATTAATATAAATTATCCCTGTTCACTTCACATGATGCCATTTATCTTAAAGGCTACTTTCTCTGAAAGTAATTTGGTATCTATCTGGTCCATCTTGCTTTCCAATCATGTGTAGGTGGGTTCTCTTTGACTCCCTCCCTTCTTTATCCAGCCTACTTTGTACCTTCCCTCTATATAAGTGTCATCTTATTTCATGGTTGTGGAATAAAATCATGTCCATCTTTTTCTCAAATAAAATTGAGCTCCATGAGATTCTTTTGCTTTAATTTTTATTTTATTTTACAAATAAAACTTCTGAGTTAAGCAAGGCTCATAATTAATAAAAGAAATCTAAGAGACAGATGAAGGAAATGTGCTGTCTTCCCTGTAGCTACCTAAAAGTGACCATCTTTGTGTCATACAGTATGACCAAAAAATTTGATTTGATGTAGCATTGAAACTTGCAAGAGTATTTGCAAGTTTACTAATTTTTTCAGTTCCTTTATTCTTATCAATTTATCCTTGGGAGGATAATATGAACAAGACTCTGGAAATCACGGCCATATCCTTAAAAATAATCTCTAAAGAGCCTTATAATTCTGACAAGTTGTCTTACTCAATAATCAGATGCTCTCAGAATGTCATGTTTGACGTTTCTGTATTTCTCTATAGTATAAATACTTGTAAGAGTCTTTTGTCAAATCAGTAGACTGCTAGCATTTTTTCCTTCTCTCAACTTACATGATAAAAATGAGTAAGTGCCCATGATTCTACCAGACTTTTTGTTGTTTAATAAAGAGATTGATAATATTCTCTCATTTATGTCATACATCCTAATGGCTGGGCTTTGAGATTTCTATGTGCTGTGTGCTCCTTTCCTATAACCTGAATTGGAAGTTGCAGGACCTGGGCACAGTAATAATCAGTTTAGTAGGTATCTGTCTTTGCATTTGCATCTGTAGTTGTGTATGAAGAACTGCGCCAGAGTTTACTCCTCCGGTTCAGGTGCTGCCTGTCTTTGCTGAGGTGGAGGACCCCTTGTTTCTCATGATGCTTCTGACTCAGGTGCTGCCAATCCTGTGCGAGTACTGCTGCCTTCTCCTTATCTACCAGCCACACCCTGAGCCTTTCCCCCGGGGCCCAAGAAAGAGAAAGGTGTATGGCATAAAGTTCTTCCAATCAGTCCCTGGTACTACCTCTGTGGACAGTGGAAACTGGTTTTGTGTGGAACTCGAAGCCCTAACAACATCTCCAGCAGTTTTTGATTCATTCTCTTCTTTTCATTCCATTTTGTCAGTGTTTGGGAATAGTCTTCCTTCAGATAACCCAATTTGTTTCCTACTTGCTTCTCAGCAAGAGAAAAACCATGTGCTTGGCGCTGTGGCTTCCCCGGACTCACCCGTGGGAAGCAGGATTTCCACGTGGGGTGGCATGCTGTGCCTTTCCCCTTGGCGGTTTCCCCACACACTGCCTCCACCTGTCTTCCAGCTCTAGCCTGCAGCCTCAGGCACGGATGGAGATTTTGTCCCAACATCTTCCCCTTGTTTTCCCTCTCTCTCTCACTCTTGAGCCACCTGAATGTATCACTCAGTCTAAATCAGTAAGAAAGAAAGAAATACATCAAAATACCACCCAAACCCTGTGGGGTTAGATCATGAACACTAATTCTTAAAAAAAAAAAAAAAAGCAGATTTATGCTAAAGTCTGACTGCACTACACAGTTTTTGGGGTTTGGTGATCTGGAAGAATTACTTGACTTTTCTGAACCTCTCTATTCTCATCTATAAAATTGGGATAATAATGCTGACCAGGGTCAGGGATTTAGCTCAGTGGCTCAAGCACTTGCCGTAAGCACAAGGTCATGAGCTCGATCCCTGGTACAAAAAAAAAAAAAAAGTTGACCTCATGATATGATTGTGAAATTAAATATATATTTGTAAAGTGAGAGGTCCTTAATAAAAACTCAGCATTTCATTAGTAACTTTGCTACCATACAGTTGTTGAGTTACAGAGAAATGTTGACTTTTGTTTGTTTGTTTTTTGTTAGTGGTGGTACTGGAAATCAAACTTAAGACCTCTCGCTTGCCAGGCAGGTGCTGTGCTGCTGAGCTATATCCCTAGCCACTGTGAAATCTTAGACTTTTAAAAAATTGTATGTATTTTGCTGACAGTATTCTTCAAAATTGAACCTGAAGAGTAGCAAAATTTAGCTAGTTGCCATCAATTCCACTTTAGTTCCAGTTATCTGTTTTACAAGTCATTATTTGAACGTGCATTGCTTTATTTTTAAAGGTTAAAAAAAGGAGAGAAAAAGAGTACATAAAGAGCTGGAGGTAGCAGGATATGGAGCCTCTCTGAGAGAGACAGCTCAAATGCCAGAATAGAACACCTTCGAGAGACCCAAACAGAGGGAGATGGACTGTCTCAACCCAGGAAGAAACTGAAGGAAAAGAAACTGCTCAAATACGAGGTCCCGGGGCTACCACTAGAGAAGCTAAGATCGGCAAGCACTGCACTCTAGCTGAGCTGCCTGAATTCATGCCTGAGATCCACTTGAGCGACCGAATCCGAGCTGAAGCGACTGGCTTGAGCAGCCAGAGCATGGAGCTGAACAGCACACGTGACCCACCCAGAGACACTGTGAATTCATGCTGCAGCCCCACTGAGGTCAGAGGTTGGGGACCCCAGCAGTTCTCAGGGACCAGCATCAACACTCGGTGAGTGATAGAAATGGGACCCTCCCATGGGAAAGGGGCAACCAACTAGAGGACATATTGGAGTTGGGCAGGAAAGTCCTGGCTCTGTAAGGAAGTGGATGGAGTTAGTTGCTCCCCTCGAAGAGTGGATTGGAGGGATCTGCCTGGACTGGGCTGGGATCCAGTGGGTCGTCAGAAATCAATGGGTTCCCTGAGGGTGGTACACACTGACGCACTGAAGGCCCACAAAGGTCGACTGGGCTGGAGGGGAGGAGCCAACGTATACTATCCTGCTATCAGAAAGTGATAGTGGACAGCGGAGGGCAGAAGCCCCTAGCCTACATGCTCCAGAAGAACCCTAACCAACAAGAAAAGGGGCTGAGAATTATACTATACACTTGTATGGAAGGAAACAAAAACATGACAAGAGGGAGAAATAAGAAAAAGTCCCCAGCCCCCAACCCTGAGAATATTGATCCAGGAGAGGTAAACATAAAAGAGATTGAGGGCAGCAAACATGCAACATCAAACACAGCATCAGTGGACATAAAGAGATATCTTCAGGACCTTGTACACAAGATCAAAACTGAAATATTAATTCAAGTTAAACAAGAAATAAGTAGATTAATAAAAAAAAAGGCTGAGCATCTCTCAAGAAGACACAGACAGAAGAATGGAGTAACACAAAAGGAGAGAAACGTTCAATGAAGCATATAAAAAAAACCTAGAATTCATGAAGCAGATTCAAAGAGATTACCAGCAAACTAAAGACTCCATAGAAAGTTGGCAAAACTGCTTGAAAGAAACCAAAGATAGACTATCAAAAATTGAACA